>CAUYOR010075944.1:0-15759 GCA_963573925.1 Callimico goeldii | reverse complement strand
ATCATCACTGGTCATTACAGAAATGCAAATCAAAACCACAATGAGATATCATCTCATGCCAGTTGGAATGGCAATCATTAAAAAGTCAGGAAACAACAGATGCTGGAGAGGCTGTGGAGAAACAGGAACACTTTTACACTGCTGGTAGGAGTGTAAATTAGTTCGACCATTGTGGAAGACAGTGTGGCAATTCCTCAAGACCTTAGAAATACAAATCCCATTTGATCCAGCAATCCCACTGCTGGCTATATATCCAAAGGACTATAAATCACTCTTCTATAAGGACACATGCACACGAATGTTCATTGCAGCACTGTTTACAATAGCAAAGACCTGGAACCAACCCAAATGTCCACGATGATAGACTGGATTGGGAAAATGTGGTACATATACACCATGGAATATTATGCAGCAATCAGAAATGTGAGTTCGTGTCATTTATAGGGACATGGATAAATCTGGAGAACATCATTCTCAGCAAACTGACACAAGAACAGAAAATGAAATACCGCATATTCTCACTTATAGGTGGGTGATGAAAAATGAGAACACATGGACACAGGGAGGGGAGTACTAAACACTGGGGTCTATTGGGGGGAAAGGGGAGGGCCAGCAGGGAGGGGGAACCGGGGAGGGATAGCCTGGGGAGAAATGCCAAATGTGGGTGCAGGGGAGGAAGGAAGCAAAACACACTGCCATGTGTGTACCTATGCAACTGTCTTGCATGTTCTGCACATGTACCCCAAAACCTAAAATGCAATAAAAAATTTAAAAAAAAGAGAAAAAGATAACTATTTTAATATTTATGTGAAATCAAAAAAGAGCCTGAATAACCCATGTAATAATAAGCAAAAACAGCAAAGCCAGAGGTATCACACTTCCTAATTTCAAACTATTCTACAAGGCTACAGTAACAAAAACAGCATGGTACTGGTACAAAAACAGACACAAAGACTAATGGAACAGAATAGAGAACTCAGAAATAAGACCACACACCTACAACTGCCTGAACTTTGACAAACCTGACAAAAATGAGCAATGGAGAAAGATTTCCCTTATAAATAGTGGCAGGAGAACTGGCAAGCCATATGCAGAAAACTGATACTGGGCCCCTTCCTTATATCATATACAAAAGTCAACTCAAGATGGATTAAATACTTAAATGTAAAACCCAAAACTATAAAATTCCTAGAGGAAAACCTAGGCAATACCATTTAGGACATAGGCATAGGCAAAGATTTTACGAAGAAGATACCAAAAGCAATTTCAATGAAAGCAAGTTTTGACAAATGGAATCTAATTAAACTGAAGAGCTTTTGCACACCAAAAGAAACTATCATCAGAGTGATAGTAACTTACAACCTACAGAATGGGAGAAAATTTTGCTATCTATTATCTGACAAATGTCTAATATCTAGCACTGCAAATAACTTAAACAAATTTACATGAAAAAAAAAACGCTGAAAAGTGGGCAAAGGACATGAACAGTCACTTCTCAAAAGAAGACATATATGTAGCTAACAAACATAGAAAAGAAGCTCAAAATCACTGATATTAGAGAAATGTAAATAAAAACTGCAATGGGATACTGTATTAGTCTGTTTTCATGCTGCTGATAAAGACCTACTCAAGACTGAGAAGAAAAAGGAGTTTAATGGAGTTACAGTTCCACATGACTGGGGAGGCCTTACAATCATGGCAGAAGGCAAGGAGGAGAAAGTCACATCTTACATGGATGGCACAGGCAAAGAGAGTTTGTACAGGAAAAAGTCTTGTAACTATCAGATCTCATGAGACTCACTGGCTATCACAAGACCAGCATGAGAAAGACCCCTCCACACACTGCTGCCATCCCCAGCAATGATTCAATTACCAACATGTGGACACATGGGGGGAACCACACACACTTAGGCCCGTCAAAGGATTGGTGGGGAAGAGGGAGAATATTAGGAAGAACAGCTAATGGATGCTGGGTTTCATACTTAGGTGATGGAATGATCTGTGCAGCAAGCCAACATGACACATGTTTACCTATGTAACAAGCCCTCACATCCTGCACAAGTACCCTGAACTTAAAATTTAAATAATAAAATAAAATAAAAATAAAAACAAAACAAAAGTTTTGTTTAACAATATTTAATAATAAAATAGCATAATTGCAGTGATAGTAATAAGTTATTCAAAACTTAATGAAACCATATTTGCAAAAGTTGTATCAGTGAGAAAAATTGTAATAGCAAGCTGAGCTAACTCATTCCCGTCTGGTCCGTCTGCTCTTTCACTTAAATCATTCTTGGGCTATTGGGCCAAGCTAACTTTGGGAGACATTAAGTTTATGGTTTAAATAATAATAGGCCTTGCCATATAACAGCTTTTGTAAAGCTAATTTGAGGCCACCAGGATGGGGGGAGAAGAGGAGCCTGAGTGATGCCAAGGTGCAGACATAAAAAAAATTTCAGCCAATATTCGAAAGGTTGCAAGATATGCAACTTCCACAATTACTCCTGCAAATAATATCGCTATTGTATACCTGAGATTGGCCTTTTGAGATTCCTTTTCATGTTTTTTATATGTCTGACACCCATGGCTCCACCTGGACCTGCCAAGCACACTCCTGTGGCCCCACCTGGAAGTGATTCAGCCCACAGCAGGACAGCCCTGACCCCCTGTGATTTCACCTCTGCCCCAAGCAAGTGGCAGTGAGCACCTATTACCTGATCACCCCCACCCCTTCCCACAAACTGCCTTTGAAAAATCCCTAACCTACAAGCTTCGGACAAGATGATTTGAGTACAAACTTTATCTCCCCTGTGCCTTGGCTGGCCTTGTGTCTATTACAGTCCTTCCCTACTACAATGCCATGGTCTTGCTTTATGCAGCAGGCAGTAAGAGCCCCTCCAAAGGTTACATCATGAATTATTTCTGGAATATTCCATATATTATTTTTGGACTACCCATTACTATATTTGGCCACATGTAACAAATCCACAGATACAGCAAAACCACAGATAAAAATCAACTACTGTAATTAGAATAGAAAGTTTCTTTGCAATTATATTTTTATGTTATTCCCTTTTGTGGCAATAGCAAAAAATAATAATGCATTGTAAAAAGAGTACTTTGAATCATTCAGTGAGTATTTACATGCTCGGTGCTGTTTTGGCTCCTGGGAAACAAAACAGACAGGTCTCTCCATTCAATGTGCTTAGCGTGGTGGCACAGCATGAGTGGACCTGAGGAAGTAAAGCATGAGATAAATTTGAAATGAGTGGGCATTCACTACAAAACATAATTTGGGTGGGGCTTGAGGGTATAGAGAAAGTAGAGAAGGGACTTTCTGAAGAGTGGGAGCTGTTTCCATCTCGTCAGTCACAGGCCAGTTTCGAGTTGCTTTTGAAAAGCTGTGGAAAGAGTATGGAAGTGGTTTTTCAGGGAGAAGGAGTCAGGTAACTTCCAAATAATCTCCTTTCCAAAAAACCTTATCCCAATTTCCTCTAATATGAAACTTCCTCCTTCACTAAAAGTATCTTGTTTCCTTTCTTTTGTTAGGAAATCCAATATAGCTCCAGTCTTTAACTCTATAGATGTATTAGATAGGGACATAATAAAACCTTGTATTCTAAATATTGCAGAGGGTCTGTGAAAGGAAAATGAATCTTGGGATCCCAAAATCATTAAGCCAATGTAAAAGTCAAGCTGGGAACTACATCAGGCAAACCTTCCTCTCATTTTAATTCTCAAATAAAATAGCTAAAAAGATAAAAGAGCTACATAACTCCCTCACAATTTGCTCACAGGAAAATTTCTTATAGGCCTCAAGATCTTTACCCTGAAACAGTTCTGTTGAATTTCACTCTGGTAATGTAAATTCATAGCTTATCTTCCTGGTGTGGGACTGGAAGTTCTCCCTCTGCTCACTCAAGACAAGTAAGTATCTGATTGCTTCCTCTGCCCTATTGTGTATGTAAAAATACAGAGTCACTGAGCCAGACTAAATTGTATAATCAGTGAAAGGCTACTGAAGGATTCAAAAGAATGAAACATTTTGTCTCTTATCTACCTATGTATGACCTGGCAGCCCCCATTTCCAGTTGTCCCTCTTTACCAGACTGAACCAATGTATATCTTACACGTATTGATTGATGGCTCATGTCTTCCTAAAATGTGTAAAAGCAAGCTATACTCTGACCACTTTGGTCATATGTTATCAGGACATCCTAGGTTGTGTAGCCGGCACATCCTTAACCTTGGCAAAATAAACTCTCTAAATTGATGGAAATCTGACTCAGATATTTTTGGGTTCACAGGTCAAATAGCAGAGATATTAAACTGCTATGCTTTCAAAAAACTGTCAGGAAGTTGCTCAAGTTTGTTATCAGAAATGCTGAGAATTTTACTTCTGTTTTTCTCAATTTAATGAACTTTTTGTTTTACTTATGAAATGGGAAAAGTTCCCTTATCTCGCTTACAGGGCATGGAAAACAGGAATGTGGCTCATTTCTTCAGCACCTCACTGCTCAAACCCCTACTGGAAGTGTGCAGCCAGGCTGCTGCTTGAGGGGCTCCAACCCCATGGCAGCATCTAGGGCTAAGTGTTTACAGCTCCTGAAGCCCCACTGGGCATGTGTTACAGAATGCTCTTTAGACTCTCTACCTTATCACAAGGACCAGAAAAATCAGATCAAACTTGGGCTTGGAGGATGGGTACAAGGGTTTTATTGAGTAAAGGTAGGTCTCAGTGAGGTGATGCAGGATGGAGTGGGAAGGTGGTCTTCTTCCCTGGAGTCAGGCTTCCCAGCCTCCAGTCTGTCTTCCAACCAAATTCCCCTTGGTGTCTGTGTTGTTCCACTGTTAATGGCCTACCAGTGTCTGTCAGTGTGTTCTTCTGCTAGTGTGTTTCCCTCAACCTCCAGCCTCTTGTGTCTGTGCCAGCCAGAATCTTGGGGTTTTTCTGGGCACAAGATGGGGGGCATAATGGGCCAGAGTGGTCTTAGAAAATGCAACGCTTGGGTGTGAAAACAGAAGTGCCTGTCTTTACCTTGGTCTGTGGGCAGAGGCCTGAGGGTGGAGTCCTCAACAGGGACCCAGCCCTTCTCTACCCAGCACTTCCCTGCCCCCTCCGTGTGTCATTTATTCAAACAGGAAATGACTTGTTTTTCACACAGGTCTTTTATCTTTATCTCCTTGGCGTTATGATAAAATGTTGACTGCAGTTTGGTTCTTAGCTGTCTTTGCAAGCAGTTTTTACTTACACCCTATGATAGCCTTAAAGCAGAACTCAGCACCATTCCCAGTCACCCTAAAAATCCATTCACTCCAAAATGTGAGCATCGCATACGTGTGTCACTGGAGATGTATAGAGAAGCTCAAAAGGGGACGTTCACTGTGTACTGAATACATCACTTCTGTCCAAATACCCACCCTATGGCATTTCTTATTTTTTATAGCAGAGCAACTGTTTTCCTTCTCTGTCCTCTGCCCTCAGGATTTCAGCCTCTGAGATTCCTCTTTTCTTTTTGCTGGATCTTCACCAGATTTTTCTAATCTCTTCCTGTTCTCATGAAGACAAAATTAGTTTTCTCAAAGGCTTTATCTTAATCTTACAGAATCACCCTCTGCCTCCCAAAAAGGTACTGATGCCTTTAGATAATATTATACAGATATTCTGTTACTTTGCTTGAGGTCAATGGATATTTATAGATAAGGAAAACAATTGTTCTTGGTCAAGCAAGCTATTTATTTTTTCTTTCAATTCTGATCATTTTTAGTTCAAGAATTTTAAGATGTCATTCAGATTACAAGTCATGTATTTACTCAAGTGAGTTCATTAGTGTTTTTCTTTACACTGCAGTTCTTTCTTTTGGTTATTTTTAGAAATTCAAACATACTAAATTCAAGGAAGCATATGTTTGGAATAGACTTTCCACTTCATCCGTGAGGAAGGCCTGAAACTGGGAGAACAATGGCTCACATCCTTTACAGTTGCCAGTATATTTTTTTAAGTTTTTAAGATCTTTAACAGGGGCATGTAGCATCCGTCAGTTATTTACTTATGCATTTATCATTCTTCTTAAAATTAACAATATATTACTTATGAAAGCAAGAATTGTATTTTTCATTGCTGTGCAGCAATGTGTTCTATAAAACATTTCTTGAGTGACTGAACCTCTTCTCTCTGAAACCCACTCTGCCAGCTAACTAGTGTCAGCATATGTGGGGCCATTTGACAGTTGTATACTGATGATAACCATGACTTCCTTTAGAGGAAACATGATTCACCACCAAGTGGAATTGTCACCCAGAATAGTTTTTTTTTAATTGAGATCAAATCATTGTAACATAAAATTAACTAGTTTGAAATGAAAATACAGTGGCATTTACTACATTCACAACATTTTGCACCTCTACCTCTATTTAATTCCAAAATGTTTTCATCTCCCCAGGAGGAAACCCCATACTCATTAAGCAGTTACTCCTCATTCCCCACCTTCACCCCCAGCCCCTGTGAACCACCAATCTATATTTCTGTCTATGAATTAATTTATTCTTGGTATTTCATATACATGGATTCATGCAAATGTTACCTTTGGTTTGGCTTCTTTAACTTAGCATGATATTTTCCGAGGTTAACCAGGAGGTATCAGTACCACATGTTTTTAATGGCTGAATGATATTGCAACTCCAGAACGGTTTTTGCTTTTGTTTCTGCTTGTTGTCACAAAGTCATTGACCAATTTTTATGTTCATTTTATGCCTTGCTCAAGGTATAGCAAGAACAAAAAGAGAAGAGAAAAAAACAGCAGAATCAGAACCAGGAAGGGAAGTCCCTTCCTTCCACAATGTCCCTCAACTATCCTCTGCTCACAAACTTAATATCAACTCATTACAAAGGGAAAAGCTTAAATATTCTAGCCTATTCATCCAGCGCAGGGAATGAAAGCATGGCTTAAAGCTGAGAAACACTAAACTGATAGGAAAAGATTGACTGCCCTACATCAGGAGGAAGACTTCTCTGAAGAAAAAACATTTTAATTATGAGCTGAACAATTAAGGACATCTAATCTTTCATATTACCAGAGCACAGTGGTGACACAGATGCCAATACCATTTTGTGTGATATTGAAAATCTAGCTTTAACATTTTTTTTAACCATTTGGGTATGTCTGTTGTACACAAATGGTAATAAGGCATAATTTTTAGGTTGTCAGTGATTGCTCAAAAACTTTGCTCTTTTATCATTCAATCTTTTTCTGTCATTATAGTCAATCACAAAAACAAAACAAAACTGTAGATATTGAGAGAATCATAGGAGCACTACCTTTTCTTGGCCACCCACATTCCATAGGATGAAGATTAAGATTTTGCATTCTTCATTTCTACATTAAAACCCTTACTGTCAACAGAAGCTATTATTTCATCATTTTTCCATTGGCATATAAAAGTAGCCTTCATAGCACCAACTAGAGCCAAGCATTAGATACAAATTTTTAAAAATTTCTCCCTTATTTTTGTTTTTACCAAATAATTTCCTAAAAAGCCATAGTAAATATAATAATATATTCTCCATGTTTTTAGAATGATGTGCTTTACATTCGCCAAAGTAATCCATAGCTCAGGTTCAGTGACTGTATTATACCCACTTTGTAAGTTCTTTAGATAGTTACTTTTCTCTTTCTTTCTTTCTTTTGTTTTTTTTTTTCTTATAATCTTCTAGCACTCCTGGTAGATAAAATGTCTGTTCAGGCTGTTATAAAAGAATTACCATAAACCAGGTGGCTTATAAACAATGAACATTTATTTCTCACAATGCTGGGCATTGGGAAGTCCAAGATCAAGGTGCTGACAGATTCAGTGTTTGACAAGGGCCCACTCCTCATGGATAGTGCCTAATCACTGTTATCACATGGTGAAAGGGACAAGGCTGCTTTCTGTAGCCTTTTTTAAAAGGGCACTAATCCTAATCATGATGGCTCAGCTGTTATGACCTAATCACCTTCTAAAGGCCCCACCTCTTAATATTGTAAATCAAAAATATATGAGACATGTGTTAATCCATTTAGAAAGTTTATTTTGTCCAAGTTAAGGATGTGCCCATAACACAACCTCAGGAGGTCCTAGTAACATGTGCCCAAGTTGGTTGAGGTAAAAGTTTTATACATTTTAGAGAGACATAAGAAATTAGCCAATACCTGTAAGATATATATTGGTTCAGTCCAGAAAGTCAGGATGACTCCTCAAAGAGCAGCAGGGAATAACAGGACTCCAATTTACGCATGAGAGATAAGTAGAAGAATAGTCACTTATGGTTCAGTTTGGCTCAGTAAATCTGCATTTTTACATTAAAAATAGGGCAGAAGAAGCAACCAAATATGCATTTGTCACAGGTGAGCAGAGAGATGTCTTAAAGTTCTGTCCTTTGTCCCACAGCTGTGAAGATAAGCTATAAATTTACATTGTCAGGGTGAAATTCAACAGAACTGATTTAGGATAAAAATATTGAGATGCACAAGGAATTTCCTAGTGGGTAAATTGTGAGGAAGGAACAATTTTTTTTAAAAAAATCTTTGTAGCTATCTTATTTAGAAATAAAATCAGAGACAAGTTTCCCTGATGCAATTCCCAACTTGACTTTTCCGTTTTGGCTTAGTGATTTGGGAGCTTTATTTTCCTTTCACGTTACTATTACAATGAGTATTAGATTTCAACATAGGAAATTTTGTGAGGACACAAACTCATTGTGTCCTCATTTTGTGAGGACACATCTCATTCAGATGAGGGAACAAATATTTGAGTTTTTCCATTAGTTATCCATAGCTCTGAATCTCTTTATGTTTTTGTAACTCTTCATCTCTCCATTTTACATTTTGAGTGGTATCTTAACCTACCCTGCTACTTCACTCTTCTATTTGTCAGTTGTGTGCACATTCAGCAGTAATTTTTGTTTTTGAGATTACAATCAGATTCTTTTTTATACTGTTTTTTGCCTGTGTAATATAATAGTCATTTTGTGGGAATTCACTCAGGGTGGTGGCAAAAATATTAAGGAAAAAATAGTAGAGGAAGTTATAAAATATAGTCTCAAACCCTTTTGGAAGGCCTAAGGTTTTTTCATACTTTCAGTAAAAGTTTCAGCTGAAGGCAGTCTAAATCCCCTTTATGTATAGTTAATTAAAAATAAAAAAGCAAATAGTTGGTTATGTTGGGAAATTTTATCTAAATAACTTGTTTACTCATGTGTTCTTAAAACTAAACTTTAAGCCAGATGGCCCTCTCAGGAGGGGGCCAACCAGGGATATTACCCACTAATGATGTTTGCTTTGGGCATCAAAACTTGTGCTTTAATCTTTTAACCTCTAGTGTTGTTAAATCAAGCCTGTGTCAATTAAACTTTACTAAATAAATGTGAGTTTCACTGGTTAGTGAGGGCTGGCAGCTGCTATTTGTTTACAGTAGGCCTGAGTTTGTTCCCACTCTGAATGTCAAGGTCATTATTAAGCTGCTCTGCTGAGAACAGGAATATGTAAGTCTAGGGAACCAAAGGCCATGAACCTCAATAATAGGAACCAGCTGGGGTTTCAGATCACCAGTTACTGTATCATCTGGAGTTACTTAAGCCCTAGTCTTGACCTAGACATCTTAATATGGAAACACTGAATTGCAAACAAAGCAATTACATTATAGAAAGATTTAAAAGAGAAACTGAATGAACAGCTTCTTGCATTTGAAAAGATAATATGAAACTTAATTTATATTCATTTTTTCCCTCAGAACAGAATGGGTGAGACTGCAAACATTCTAAAAGCTGTGAGGTGCTATCTAATTGTGGTTTTAATTTGCATTTCCCTAAATGATTAATGATATTGAGCATTTTTTCTTTTTCTATATTATTTGATCATTTGTATTTCCTCTTTTGAGAAAGGTCAAAAAGCACCTATTCAGGTGCTTTGCCCATTTTTTAATCGGGTTATTTGTTTTCTTGCTTTTGAGTTGTTTGAATTTCGTTGTTTAAATATTAACCCCTTGTTGAATGTGTAGTTGGGGTCCAAAGTAAAAATTCTTTCCCCTCTGAAGTTTTGTTAAAAATCAACTGACAAAAGGCAGATTTATAGGATAAATAGCATATAAATCTATTAACATGCATGGAGAGAATCAGAGTGATCACCCCACCACACAATGGATGTAGATGGTTGTATACACTTGATCTTAAGGGAAAGAGAGATGGGGAAGTGTGGATAATTTTGGGGTGATAGTAAATAATTTGGGGAGAACTTAATGGGGTGAAGAGCATACAAATGGCCTGGTATTGGGCTTGCATAACAGACAATGGTTTGTGACAAAAATCTATCCATGTGTGTTAAGAGACTTCAGCCTTTTTTCCTGCAATATGACTTTAGTTCATGAAAACACATGAAAGGCACCAAAAGTAACTGTTTTCTTACTTGGTGAGTCTGAATTTAAGGCAGATAAATGGAAGTCAGAAAACAACTTCCTTCTGTGCTTTGGGAAGGACAGAGGATTGAGAAACAGGGGTTGAAGAGGAGATCAGAGAGACCTTGAGGCTTCATCAGTTCTGCCTGTCAAATCACTACATTTTAGGGTATCCATTTCTGAGCCTCAATAATAGTTAGGAAATATCTTCTCCCAAACTGTAGGTTTTCTCTTTACTCTGTTACTTGTTTCCTTTGCTGTGCAGAAAATACGTTTGTTTTTTGCAATTTTATTTGTACATTTTCACTGTTGTTGCATCTGCTTTTGAGGTCAAATCCAAAAAATTATTGCCCAGACCAACAGTGTGGACCTTTTGCCCTATGTTTTCTTTTAGTAGTTTTACAGTTTAAGTTTTTAATCAATTTTCAGTTGGTTTTTACATATGGTGTGAAATAAGTGTCCAATTTTATTCTTCTGCATATGGATATACAATTTTCTCAACACCATTCATTGAAAAGACTTTTCTCCCATTGTGTATTCATCCACCAGGAACTAGGGGTGGGAAATAGGGAGATTTTCCCCATATATCACAGGGTAGTAGGATTCAGTTAGTAGGAATAAGCTTCTGAGATCTATTGCACAGCATAGTGACTGTAGTTAATAATAGCATATGGTATCTTTCAAAATTGCCAAGAGGATAAATTTCAAATGTTCTCACCACAGAAAATGATAAATACGTGAGATGAATAAATATTAATTAGCTCAATTTAATCATTCCATAGTGTACACATATATCAGAACATCACATTGTATTCCATTATTATATACAGTTGTTTGTCAGTTAAAATTAAAACGTAAATAAAAATGTCTTTTTAAAATGCAAATAGCAATTGTAGATAGCAATTTATCATGTATCTCCCAGTGTGCTTCTTTTTAATTGTATATATTTAATGTGCATAATGTGATGTTTTTATGTATGTATGTGTAGTGAAGTAATTACTATACTTAATCTAATTAACCTAAGCTTCATCTTGCACACTTACCTTTCTTTTTGTTTGTGTGTGTGTGTGTGTGTGTGGTAAGAGCATCTAAAATTTACTGTCATCAACTTTTCAGTACACAAGGCAAGATGATTATAGTCCTTATGCTGTACATTAGATATCCAGACATACTCATCCTTTGTGACTGCAACTGTATGTCTTTTGACCTGTGTCTCTCCAATTTTCTTATCTCTGGTAACCACCATTCCACTCTATTTCTATGTACTTGGTTTTTTTTTTTTAAGTTTCACATATAAATGAGATTATAAAACTTTTTTTCTGTGTCTGGCTTATTTCACTTAATGTAATTCCATATAGTTTTATTCATGTTGTTTCAAATAACAGGATTTCTTTTTACAAGGCTGAATAATATTCTATAATATATATAATATGTGCATATCTTTATCCATTTATCTGTTAATTGTCACTTCAGTTAGTTCTATATCTTGGCTATTATGAATAATGATGTGCTATAATAAACAGGAGTACAGATACCTTTATGAGGTAGAGATTTCATTTCCTTTGGGTATATATCTGGAAAAGGGATTGCTGGTTCATATGGTAGTTTTCTTCTTAATTTCTTTAGGAACCTCCATGCTGTTTTCTCTAATGGCTGCACCAAACTGTGTTCCCACCAACTGTGTGTGTACAAGGGTTCCCCTTTCTTCACACTCTCACCAATGCCTGTTATTTCTTGTCTTTTGATACGGCCATCTGATATGGGTTTCATTGAGTCCCCACCAAAATTTCACCTTAAATTGTAGTAATCCCCACATGCCAAGAGCAGGGCCAGATGGAGATAACTGCATCATGGGGGCAGTTTTCTCCATCTGTTCTTGTCTCATGATATCTGATGGTTTCATAAATGGGAGTTCCTGTACACAAGTCCTCCTCCCTGCCACCATATAAGAAATGGCTTTGCTTTTCATTTGCCTTCTGCCATGATTGTAAGACCTCCTCAGCCATGTGAAACTGTGAATCAAGTAAGACTCTTTCCTTTATAAATTACCGAGTCTTGGGTATGTCATTAGCAGTGTGAGAACAGGTAATATTAGCAGCGTAAAAACAGATAATATTTTCTTATGGTTTTGATTTGTATTTTCCTGGTTATTACCGACATCAAGCACATTTCCATATACCTGTTCGTATATAAAATAAATTCTTTGCTCATTTTTAAATGGGGTTATCGGTTCCAATCTGCTTCTAAAGATTAGTTGGGGCTTTGCTGTATCATCTGGACATATGTGTCTGGTTTGGAACAAATCCATTTCCTCTCTGTGTAGTACCTGGCACTACTGGCACCTTTGTCATTCAAATAGGCACACTCTCCTCCTCCCATGATAGGAAACCTGCAACAGAAGAAGCAAAATCAGTTGGCTGCTAAACATTTCTTCAAAAGCAGAGAGAATGAAGATAAGGGAATGAGAAAACTAATATTAATTCAGTCTCTAAAAGTAATATGCATTACGCATATTATCTCTTTAATGTTAATAATTACTCCTTAATAATTATCTTCTGTTATAGTCAAGGAAACTGAATTCCTCAAGGTTGTATAGCAAGTAAAACCAGGATTTATACCAGGTCCATGAGACTACTATGCCTATTTCCATTTTCTTCCTTTTGGAAAGGGAGCAAGTAAAGAAAGGAGGCATTATCATAGACAATTTTGTTGTGGAGGTTGTGGTGTGCCTAAGTCCTGATTTTCTCCTTGTGTATTGGTGATTAATTAGTTAATGGGCTTTGCTTAGCAGAAGATGTTATAAATCAACTATAGGAATAGTGCAAAGTCATGAATCAAACTTATATCATGTCTGTAAGCATATTATTTCCACTATATCCAAAGCTTCAGCTTCTTTTCGGAGAAGGCTGACACTTTTTTTCTTTACACAGTTTCCCAGTATTTTGCTTCCTTAAATAACTGAAGACTCAGCAGCTCTTTCTAAAAACCATGCTTGATTGCATTTCTCCTACTTCCCTGGTGGTTTTAGTACTAAAACTGCAGTGCTATTTAGCTAAGATGGCCTGGCACAGATATTTTAGGTCAGAGTTTGCATTATAAATTTTTCCTCTTTGCTCATTAGAATCACTATGATCTATGGTATGATTTGCTAATTGTTAAAACATGCTAAACCTTAATCATATAATATTTTACATTTTTTAAAGTAATGATCAGTTTCCAACAACTGGTTATTTAACAATATATTTGATCCTTAAAATATTTTGAGAGGCTGGGCATGGTGGCTTACATTTGTAATTCCAGCATTTGGAAGGTCAAGGTGGGAGGATTGCTTGAGCTCAGGAGTTTAAGACAAGCCAAGGCAATATAGTGAGATCCCATCTCTGCTAAATAAATAAACAGCTAAGCATAGTGTCACATGCCTGTAGTTCATTACTCAGGAGGCTGAGCTGGAAGGAACACTTGAGCCTCGGAAGTCAAGGCTGCAGTGAGCCATGATGGTATTACTGCATTCCAGCCTGGGTAACAGAGTGAGACTCTATCTCTCAAAAACACAAAAAACAAAAACCATTTCTAGAAACAGGTAGAGAAAATTTACTACTTCAGTATTGTAAAACAAGATATAAAAGTTAATTCCAAATATTTATGAAGCAGTCACCCTGTGCTAGGCAGTGTAGATAAAACAGTGTGTAAAAATGTACATGTTCTCTGATTTCTAAAACTTATCTTCCTATCCAAGGTCAAAACCTAATGAGAAAAAACTCACTTCAAACTTGCTAATTTCCAGTCTGGGGCCCTTTTTATTAAATACTCAGTTATAGTTCCAATATTGATGAATGCATTACAATAAAGCAGCTTTTCAAAAACTCATCTCTTAGACAACTTTGAGTCAAATTTTAGGAATCCAATTTTTACAGCATTATCTCAAATCCCTTTATTAATCTAAAGATTCTATGAATATACAATTGAGATTAAATTTTCTAGTTCCAGACTTTACCCATTTAAAAATTTTAAAACTATTGTCTTATATTAAATAATAGATATAATTACTGTCACTCATAATCTTTCTCTGATACATCAAAATCTCTGTTCCTCACATCAACACTGTGAGATCAGGAGGACAAGTACAGTTTAATTTTGTTGTGGAGGTAAGGAACAGACTTAAAGATATTGTATTGTGTGCTTTGAAATGAAAGTCTTCAAAAATAACATAGATAAACCTGGAGTCAAGTTCACAGTCAGTCTACCTCACCATAACAGCTTTTGGGCTAATTCAAGGAACTTGTGAAACCTTTGCAACATACAAGTTGGCACCACTTTCTTTTATAACTGATCTTAAAATGAGAATTTTTAAAGCATGTAACTAGAGAATACTTTAGGTTTCATACAAAGTAAATTCAAATACAAATATCACTGCCATATTTTCCAGAACTTATGATCTTGTCCATTCAGTACCATTTGTCCATTTCCATGGTTGGCCTTGATCTCTGCTCAAACCAATCCAGTGATCAGATGGGCCCTTATATCTCAACAGGAAATTCTTCTGGAAGACACAGAGATGATATTCATTAATCTAACATAACCCATCCTCTCCTAGAAACGTTGCTGCTATGCTATATTCTTAACTATTCATAATGTTCTTCTTTTTACTTCATGTTGTTTAGTAATACATAAGGAATAGGTGTGCTGTATTATCATACATGCCAAAAGAAGATAATTTAAAACTGAGAAAAATTGTTGATAATTTTGTTACTGTTGTTTCTGTATAGTACTCCTTTGTCTGACTGTCCCCCAATTCATGTATTAAACTATTGGTTGACACCAGGGTTTTATTGAGTTTGGAATGTATTCTACTATGACATTCTTGGCACTTGTCCTAGAATGAAACTTTTAGGCTGCAGGATATGCTTTTTGTCAATTTTAAGAAATGACACCAAGCCAGGCACAGTAGTTCACACCTGTAATCCCAGCACTTTGAGAGGCCAAGGCAGGAAGATCACCTGAGGCCAGGAGTTTGAGATTGGCCTTGACCAACATAGGAAAATCCCCTCTCTACTAAAAACTAACAAAAATTTGCTGAGCATGATGGCACACACGTGTAATCCCAACTATTTGGGAGACCGAGGCACTAGAATCATTTGAACCCAGGAGACAGAAGCTGCAGTGAGCCAAGATCATGCCACTGCACTTTGGCCTGGCCAATAAAGTGAGATTCTTTAAAAAAAAAAAAAAAAAAAAGAAAGTAAGAGAGAAAGAAAAACAGAGAGAGAGAGGGGGAGAGAGAGAGAGAGAGAGGGAGGGAGAGAGAGAGAGAGAGAGAGAGGGAGGGAGTGA
>CAUYOR010075941.1:0-10961 GCA_963573925.1 Callimico goeldii | reverse complement strand
GGGAGCTGGGGAGGGATAGCCTGGGGAGAAATGCCAAATGTGGGTGAAGGGGAGGAAGGCAGCAAAACACACTGCCATGTGTGTACCTATGCAACTATCTTGCATGTTATGCACATGTACCCCAAAACCTAAAATGCAATTTAAAAAATAAAATATAAAAAAAAAATTAAGACAAAAAAAAAGAAAAAACTGGTTCTCTAAAATGAAGAAATTCAAGTTTCAGATTTCAATTAACTTAGCTAGTGACTGCTATATCAATGGGTGAATCATGTCACTTTGAGGAATGAGATTAACAAAAGTAAATGAAAGTAATAAGGGTGGCACCCTGGGTAAAATCACCCTTTCATTATATTACCTTCTACCAAATAACTTTAGATTATTCTTAGCAGAAGAAAAAGAACTTTGGAAGAATTATAATTGGCAATCCTTCATTAGTAAAAATTAAATCAATCAAGAAGGGCCTCTAGTTCTTTGATTTGGGTTCAGCATATTCAGTTTTCTCACTTCCAAAGCCTTGATTTTATGCCTCCCTCAACCCCCTACTTAAATTTCCAGCATCATCACAACCATTATATATTTTATTTGTGTATTCATTTAGAATCTATTTTCCACCATGCAAAGTCCATGAATGTTGAAGACTCTTTTTCTACTTTATTCACAGCTGAATTTTCAGTATGCAGAACAATTTTTGACATGTAATACATGCTCAACAAATAAATTACATCAACATCAAATTTATTTCTACTATATGATGCCAGAAACTAAGATATAAATTATTACTAAAAATTATAATGTTAACAAATTTGAGGGCTGTATAGTGAAAATACTCCTAGTAGTGTTCGTATGGAGCTACATAACCTTGAATGGTTAATTTCTCCAGACTTCATTCTCTGTAAAAGAAGACAGTGATCTTAAATTAACCCTTAAGATCCCTTAGAGCTCCAGAATCTAAGGATTCTAAGTTTAGGGTAAGGCAAGGAAATGAAAAAAGAGAATGGGAAGGTCAATATCTCAGAGTGCTTTTAATAATGGAATGGTGGCCTCAAAGGGTAAAATGGGAATGAGGTAACAGTAAGTGTGTGTGTAAGTAAAGAAAGTGGTCAGTCAACTCTGAAAAGCAGGGCAAAACTGAGAGAGTTCAAGAGGAGACAGTTCATGAAGTGTTTGTGCTTAGGCAAACATTGTGCACTTCAGGATGAAAGAGAAAAAACCAGGGATGTAATTTGTCATCTCTTAAGTTGTTGAGGAAGGAGTCCTGAGTTAATAACTGCAGGGAGGAGGAGAACTGCTCAAGAACAAAGTTTTTGTTGGGACCCTGGTATTAGTAGCTGTCCTTGAGAAGCCTCCGTTTCCTGGCTGACTCCAGGCTGCTGACAGTCTCTTTTCATTCTCAGATTTGAAGATAGAGGATGAGCTGATGCAGTGACTCAGATACATTTTACACTGAAAACTCCAAAGAAAATTCTTAGTGGCCCTTTCTAGAAAATCTCAGAGGATGGTTCAGCTACTGCAAGACCTTTCCCCTCTGTCTTGCCTGTGCTCACCACCACAAATAAAAGAGTGTTTTTCTGAATCCTTATTTTGTTTCACAAGGCCCAAATCTCAAACTAATCTGCAGTTAAAATGTAGACATTAGAGGGGATTTTTTCTTAGAGAAAATTCAGCTTTCTCAATAAGCACATACTTGTACAACATTCAAAATGACTTTAAGTAAATATTTGGTTTCAGTTGCTCCATTCTTTTTTTTCTTTCACTCAAGAAAGAATGCACCAAACACATTCATGTCAATTTTCTTTTTTTCTTTTTTTTTAAACAAATGACAAAGACCCAGCTTTACTTTTTTTTTTTTTTTTTTTGAGACAGAGTCCCGCTCTGTTGCTCAGGCTGGAGGGCAGCAGTGTGATCTCGACTCATTGCAACCTTCACCTCCTGGGTTCAAGCGATTCTCCTGCCTCAGGCTCCTGAGTAGGTGGGATTACAGGCACACAAAACCATGCCTGGCTGATTTTTTTAATTTTTAGTAAAGACAGGGTTTCACCATGTTGGCCAGGCTGATCTCAAATTCCTGACCTCAGGTGATCCACCTGCCTCAGCCTCCCAAAGTGCTCGGATTATAGGCGTGAGACACCAAGCCTGCCCACAGCTATACTTTTTTAAACCTGAGCTTAATTTTACAATTTAAACAACTGTCCAAACTTAACAAGTTGCCAGCATTCATTCACAACTAGAAAACATTCTTAATTTATATTAAACCAGAAATGTACTATCATTATTGCATTAATATATTTTGCTACTAAATGCTGAAAAAAAAATTAAAGTTATTTCTGTAGAACAGGGGTGCCCAACCCTTGGGCCACTGACCTGTAGCAGTCTGTAGCCTGTTAGGAACTGGATCTCACAGCAGGAGGTGAGCAGTGGGTAAGCCAGGAAAGCTTCATCTGTATATACAGACATTTCCCATCGCTGGCAATATCTCCTGAGTTCCATCTCCTGTAAGATCAGTACAGCATTAGATTCTAATAGCAATGTGGACCCTACTGTGAACTGCACATGTGAGGGATCTAGGCTGCATGCTCCTTATGAGGATCTAATACCTGATGATCTGTCACTGTCACCCATCACTCCCACATGGGACTTAAGGGACACAAACTCAGGGCTCCTCCTGATTCTACATTAAAATGAGTTGCATAATTATTTCATTACAGATTACAGTATAATAATAGAAATAAAGTTCACAATAAATGTAATGTTCCTGAATCATCCCAGAACTATCCCCCATCCCCACCCCATTGTGGAGAAATTGTCTTCCATGAAATTGGCCCCTGGTGCCAAAACGGTTGAAGACTGTTGCTGTAGAAGATTCATCCTGTCAATGTTAACCTCACAGCAGGACGATACTACAAGACTCACATTTCAGACACAATGGAAAAGCAGATCCATGCTGGTGTTAGTGTGCAATCTCATCCTACTACAAAAGGGTAAAGTCTCACCTTGGAATATGTTTAATAAAAAGGCAAAGTGCACACAGAGATTTCAACAATTTTAAAGACAAAAAATAGGTCCCAACAATAAACTCAAAAGTTTATGACAAATAGGGGCTCTGATGAGCTGTTTATAAATACTTTGGATTAAGTACAGTTATACGGAAAGTCAAGTTTATTTGAAATCTTAAAAAAATGTTCCTGTTCATCCTCAAATGGCACTTGTTATTGTTTAACATTTCTGTTAAATGCATGCATTGAATTACTTATTACCCAAGCCAGCAGCTGCTTCTTACCATTTATTATTTAGGACTTTAACTGGCCATCCTTTTCAACATCGATTCCTTCTTGACCATTCTCAACAATCCTCTTTGTAGTAATTTTTCTGCCAACCATTTCAGTAGAAACTGATAGCGATTTGAAGTTGTTCATCCCAGTACCACCAAATGAGATGGAAGAGAATGAAGTCAGACCCATGACTTAGTGACCTGAATGAAATGAATCCAAAGAAATCAAATGGAAATGGGTCCCTTCTACCAGAGCTTTCCCTGAAGACATCATCTGGGTTACAGAATAGGAAGCCAAACTCACAGGGACTGTCAAAATGATTTCCACCTCCTCTCCACCAATTAATCCTTTTTTGCCATATTTGTCATAGATATCCTGCTTTTTAGCATCTGACAGCCTAGGCTACTTGTTTGAATTTTCTCTCTGCTTCTTTATTCTCAGGATTTTTATCTGGGTATTACTTCAGTGCCAGTTTTTGATATGCCTTTTTAATATCCTCAGTTGAGGCATGTTTCTGCATTCCTAGAACTTTGTAGTAAACCGCCATGTTTTAACAGATTGTTGGAACAGGTCCAAGGACAGGGGTGACTGGCAGGAAGACACAGGGGAGGCAGGGCAGTGGCCGGGGGTTCTTCTAGGCTCCAGCACCCCTGCACTGGTGGCAGCAGCCTGCTCAGCTCTTTAAAAACAAAATCCAGCTGACAACAGCATCACTAAAATTTCATTAAATAAAAAATCACCAACATTAAATATAATCAAGTAAAAACATAACTATTTCTCTAGCATAGCTACCTACAATTGCAGTAGTGTTTTCTAATTAAAACCAAAAAGAAGATAAACTCATCAAATCCCACTGGAATTCACTGAATGCAGTTATAAATTTTTAAAATATAAAACAATGAGCTTGTTTTTTGAATGAATCTGTACATTCTTCTACTTGTTTATTTAAACTGTAACTGTTGTGTTTAAATATTACAAAGAAAATAAATACACCCTTTATGGAAAGAAGTGAAACCAATCATTTTAGATGACATAATTAGCTCTACCAATCCATTCAGCTACTACTTTTTAGGCAATACCAGCAGAAAACTATGACCTCCTGGATTTGGAAATGATACACAGCCCTCAATGAACTTACACCATAATGTTGCCCATTTTTCTTCCACACAGTACAGCAACTTATCTTTATTCATTTTTTCTAAAGTAAAAATTTGCATATCATCTCAATTTTTTAAGTGATTTCTAGTAATATGTGAAGAATATTCCAGGCACGCCTTAGCAGGCAGGGGAGGAAGGTAGACCTACTGGTTTTATTTTCATGAGAAATTTAGGGGACTGAAGATAAAATAAACATGCCTGGGCCTCTTGGGACTGAGGTGTGGCCCCATAAATCTGGGAACAATGACTCCTGCTTAGCTTTTCAGGCATTATGCTGTTTGAAAATAAACTTATTTGAAGGGAAGAAGAGTCAAGACAATATCTTGGGCCGGGCATGGTGGCTCATGCCTGTAATCCCAGTATTTTGAGAGGCCAAGGCAGGTGGATCACTTGATGTTAGGAGTTCAAGACGAGCCCAGCCAACATGGCAAAACCTCATCTCTACTAAAAAAAAAAAAAAAAAAAAAACAAAAGCCAGGCGCAGTGACACATTCCTGTCTCAGCTACTCAAGAGGCTGAGGGAGGAGAATTGCTCAAACTCTAGAGGTGGAGGTTACAGTGAGCCAAGATTTTGCCACTGCACTCCAACCTGGGAAACAGAGTGAGACTCTAAAAACAAAAGACATTACCTTGGTCCATTAGCTAAGTGTTTATTTATAAAGATAAATGGTTTGAGTATGTTATGATGTGGTATCACTAAAATTGCAAGTCCAAGCTGCACAAAGAATGTGGACCAGGGAAGGAGGAGAGGGTACAGCAATTACGACATTTATTAAATGGAAAAGCACATTACTAGAAGTGCCGTGGACCACTCAGAACGCACTGTGACTCTAGCAAAGAAGTCATATTCTGAGGGAAAAAATAAGTAATTTTTGCCCTACTGCTTCCCCTCACCCCACCATCACCACCAATAGCAAGGTGTGGTTTCTAACATTTCTCAAGAGAGTCTACTCATTTTTCAAGTAACATCTTATACAGATAAAGGACTGATGAAGGGAAGCTCCTGTATTGATTTTTTAGATAGCTGGTAAATCGTTACTTCTGGGTGTGTTGAAAGAGGTTTCTGGAAGAGATTACCATGAATCACTAGACTAAGTAAAGAAGATCTGCCCTCAATAATGTAAGCAGGCATCATCCAATTCTTTACCAGCTGAGATAGAACAAAAAGGTGGAGGAAGGGTGAATTCTCTCTTTCTTCTTAAGCTGGAGCATTCATCCCCCTTCCTTAGACACTGGAGCTCCTGGGTCTCAAGTCTTTAGATTTCAGGACTTACACCACTCCTCAACACTGAGCTCTCAGGTCTTTGGATTCAGAATTAATTATACCAAGACCTTTCCTGGTTCCCCAGCTTGCAGACATATCATTAGACTTTTGGACCTCTGTGATTGCATGAGCCAATTCCCATAATAAAAATGTATTTGTATTATGGGATATATAGAATATCTATATCTATATCATATATATGATATCACAGACATCATATCATTAGACTTTTGGACCTCTTTGATTGCATGAGCCAATTCCCATAATAAAAATGTATTTGTATTATGGGATATATAGGATATATATCTATATCATATATAGGATATAGATATACACACACACACACACACACACACACACACACACAGACATATCCTATTTGTTCTGTTACTCTGGAGGAACTGTGACTAATACAGGCTATCACAACAGTTTACTTATAAATTTATGGAGTACAAGTGTGATTTTGTTACATGTGTAGATTGTGTACCAGTAAATAAGAGCTTTTAGAGTACACATCAGCCAATTAAACTTCAAGAACTCTGAAGATGTTCTGGTGGGAAATGTCTGTATCCAGGAAATTAATCTTTAATTTTCCCAGTCTCAGAATAAATGCTCAAAGAGAAGTGTTAAAGCTGTTTGTACTAGTTACTTGGAACCTGTTGTGAAGAGATATGTTGGCAGAATAATGCACTAGTGGTCAGGTAAGGAGATTTTAAAAAATTATAAAAGAAGAAAAATGCCAAAGTTGATATGCTTAGCAAAATTTTCATTCTATGAAATAATATGATGTATAGTTTCCTACTTTGTGTAACTGAATCTGTAAATTTCTATAGCTTTCATCATAACAAAAATGCCTTCCAACTCTCAGATGCATGCAAAGAAGAATATTATGTCCTAGGAAAAAGAATCAGAGATTAAGAAAATGTAAAGATCATGAATATATATGCACCTAACAATATAGTCTCAAAATATGCAAAATAATAATTTTAAAACTATGGAGACATTTGTAGCTGGAGTTTTTAATCCAGTTTTCTCAGAAACTAATAGTTTAAAGCAACCAAAAATAAACAAATACATTAAAAATTTGAATAACATAATCAATTATTTTGAACTAATCCTAGACATTTACACCAAATGACAAAAAAAAAGACAGAATGTGTATTTAGCACATATGACACATTCATAAAAACTAACAGTACCAGGACAATTATGACACAAAAGAAGCCTCAACAAATGTCAAGTAATTCATAGCATACAGGTATCTTCTCTAACAATAATATTATAAAATTAAAATTTTATTATAAACAAATGGCTTTAAAAATCAAATATATATGAAATATGAAAATATACAACTCATAATCTTGGGACCAAGAAGAAATAATATAGAAATTATAATATACCTCAAATCAAATGACAATGAAAACACTAAGGACCAAAAGTTGCATCATAGCTTATGTTAAAAGAATTTTTAGAGTTTTAAATCTATTTAAAAATAAGAAAGTTATAAAGTAAACGAGTCAAAGAGCCAGAAAACAACTACATAAAGTTTGTTTTAAGTAAAGATAGTTGACAAAACTAAATGGTAATTCCTTGAATAAATTAATAAAACCAAAGGCCCTGGTAATATTGCTTTTAAAAATGTGGAAAAAATCACTAGCAATAAGCTATAGATGTAGTAGAGATTTTTCAAATAATAAAATATTATTAAAAGTATATTCCAAGACATTTGAAAACCTAGCTTAAATGGATATATTTTTGGAGAATATATAATATGCCAAAATAAATCCAAGAAGAAATATAATACTTGACTAGATGAATCACCATTAAAGAACTGGATATATGAATCAAGGACACCTCCTCCAAAAAAGGACCAAGCCTTGGTCCCACACAGTGTTTTAGTTGAGTGCTACCAAACTTTAAAGAACAGATAATCCCTTTTCACATATAAGTTGTTCCAGAAAAATAGAAGTAAAGGGTAAGCAGCTCAACTTATTTTATAAAGCTAGTGTAACCTGAAATCCAAAAATAGATGAACAATAAAAGAACAGAAAATTATGAATATTTTAAACATGTAAATATCTATAAATAAATTATCAGATGACTGTATCTAGTTAATACAGTTAGACTGTATCTAGTTAAAAAATTTAATATATCATGATTCAGTATGGTATATTCAAATGATCCAAGATCATTCAATATTAGAAAACTTATTAATGAAATTCATAGTATTAATAAACTTGAAACATCATAAAGTCATCTCAATAGAGAAAGCAAAATAATATTTGATAAAAGTCAATACATATTCATGAATAAATTCTCAGAAAACTGAGTGAAAGGAATTTTCTTGACTTAATAATGCTATCTACTAAAAACCCAAGGTTAACTACATTATCCTTTAAGAACTAGAACAAAATAAAAATTTCCATTATCTCTGATAATGCACACCTTAATGCAGGAAGAAAGAGAAGTACAGGTTATGATGATTGCAAGGGAATGTGCAAGACGTCCAGTTGATACAGTAATGCACAGAAAAAAAAACTGAAACAACAAGCCATTGAAACTCATAGGAGTTAATCAAATCTATAAATATAATACCACATTACAGAACTCAAATAACTATAAAATGAGGGTAAATAAATGAAAAGTGGGCAAGGTATTGATGATATGGAATTGTTCAAGCACTTTTAACTATCAAAAAGAAGACCTGAATAAATATACCACATTTAAATTTAATGCAATATCAAGTTTTTTAAAGTCTGCAGAAATGTTTAGGGGAACTTTACAAGCATTTTTAAATTTATATGGAGGAATCGAACATCCAAATAATTCTAACTCAATATCAGGTATTGAGACAAATTAGAAAGTGCAATAAAAGAGTGGAACTTGTTTGAAACAGACAAAAAGAAAAACAAATGGGGCAAAATAAATAGTCCAGAAATAAGTCTATGGATTGATTATATAGGATGTAAAGCAGAAATTCAACTTTTTCCCCACTATATAGAGTGCTATAATATATTTCTCCAAAACAAAAGAACTTGGCCTTTTCTCACAAATTCACATTGTGAGAATTTATTGGAATCCCTGATGGAGATGTATTGGAAAAATAAAAGATTTTCATGCTTAAACCCCACTCAATACACAGGTTACACTGGTTACAATGAAGTCTAGAAACATCTTAAGTCCAGTGGTTTTACTAACACCACAGTGAAGTGAAGGACTCCTGAAGTTCAAACCAATGTGCCTCTGAAAAGAACAATGCAATATTTAGAAGAAAATCTAAACAGAAATAAGATAAGGAAGAAAGTAACTGACTTGATGCCCTCAATACTTGTGAAGAGATCTTCCACGGTATTTTATTGAGGTGAAATATTTTATTCAACATTATAGAGACTACTGAAGTTACTAATGGAGTTGTTTTTTAATGATTAAGTAGTGTGGGATTTTTGAGAAGGAACAGATTTTTCCTTACTTTTCCTGCTAAATACAAAGAAAAACCTCTGACATTATACAGAACAAACATACAAGACTCTGAAAGATGGAAAGAAGATGGCAAATCAGCTAGGGGCATTAAGACCCAAGGAACAATATGGTAGTGACTATCTTGGGTTTTCGTTTTGCCCCATTTATCCCAGACTTTGAGCTGAAGACGCTGGCATCCTCAAAAGAAAATGGTCATGGACAAAAACCAATGAAACAAAATAGTCTCCTGTCTCTAGCCAGAGAACAAGAAAATGGCAGTTTAGTAAGATAGAAAACTTTTGAAAAATAGCTATGCTACTCTAGGTTAACACCACAGAAAAAGAAACAAAACAACACAAAACAAAAACTATGAAACCCACCCCTATACCCCATACCTGAAAGCAAAGGCCCAGTGGAGAGTCTAGACTTCCCCCATCAGTGGTTGCAATGAGGAGTCTTAACTCTGCCAGCAGGGTGGTGGCAGGGAAAACTGAATAGAGAGCTGGAACATTTATCGCCACTAGGTGGTAACAAGGCTCTGCATTCTTCACACTATCAGTGAAAATCACACAGGGACCCTGGACTGCTACCTCCACCCAGCATTAATGAAGTACGTTGCTCTCTTCCTAATGGAGTGGTGTCAGAGAAAAGCTGTGAGTCCAGATTTTCATCATTTCCCAACAATAACAAGGTAAAGCCCCTGCTTTGGTATCAATGGATGCCTCATTGGGAGCAAGTCTTTCCACTTTCATCTAGTAGTAAAAAGAAGTGTCCACTTTAGGTGACACTTCCTGGTTGCCAAGAGGAAACCAGTTAAACGAGGTGTAAATAAGATCTAGGTATTCAGTACCCAATACTCAAAATGTCCAGGTTCAAATTCAAGAACCAGAAAGATTTCATACTGAATGAAAAAGGCAATGAAGTAATGCCAACATTGAGATAATAGAGAGGTGAGAATTATCTGAAAAAAAAAAAAATTAAGTAACCATCAAAACAATGTTTCTACAGCAATTACAAACATGCTTAAATTTTAAAAAATAAATTGCAGTGTTAGGAAATAACAAAAAAAGAGAGAGAATCTGAGTAAAGAAATGCAGATACAAAGGACAGCCAAATGGGAAATTTTAAAACTGAAAACCATAATAATTAAATTTTTTTTAAAAAATCAATGAATATAGTCAGTAGTAGAATGGAAGTGATAGAGGAAAGAATCAGTGAATTAGATGATAGAACAATAAAAATTACTAAATCTGAAAAACAAAAAGAAAAAAAAAAGACCAGAAAATAAAAATATTCAAGGACACACAAAACTATAACAAAAAATATCTAACATTCATGTCATGGAGTTCCCAGATCAAAGTAGAAAGAAGACAAGAAGATCCAAGATGACCGATCGCTAACATCCTGGGATTGCAGCTCTCAGTGAAGGCACGGAGAACTAGAGCACACCACACTTTCAGACAAATTCTGGTCGCTCACGGAGCAGAAGATCTCCAGTGGAGGAATCACACAGGTCGCCAGAGCGACTTTTGTGCCCAGCACAGCACTTCCACCAGCACCTCGGCGCGGGAGCTCTCAGAGCAGAGTAAACAGGGCTGGCTCCCCTTCGGACCAAGTTTGGAGAACACACACGGCTCCCCAGCACAACTCTGGACACACAACTCCAGACGCCGGCGCAGCGGTTCAACCGGCACCTCGGCGCTCTCGGAGCAGAGTAAACAAGGCTGGCTCCCCCTTCTGACTGAGGTTTGGAGGACCCACAAGGCTCCCCAGCACGACTCCAGCGCAGCAGCTCTCGGCGCAGAGTAAAC
>CAUYOR010075939.1:0-27757 GCA_963573925.1 Callimico goeldii | reverse complement strand
TGCCTGTAATCCCAGCTACTTGGGAAGCTGAGGCGGGAGAATTGCCTGAACCCAGGAGGCGGAGGTTGCGGTGAGCTGAGATCGCGCCATTGCACTCCAGCCTGGGTAACAAGAGCGAAACTCCGTCTCAAAAAAAAAAATTTATATTTCAAAATCTTTTCACAATGAACACTCCAGGTACAGATGTTTTTTCACTGAACTTTAAATCATATGTAGGAACAGAAAGGACACGGATAGTCTACACAAAATTGAAGAACAGCAGTAGGGTATTTCACTTCTCTCAAAGTGATGACATTTTGGAAAGTTATAGTAAAGAGGACAGTGTCCTATCAGCAAAAGCATAGACTCTTAATATAGCAGATGGTTAATATAAATATAAAAGACAAGGTAATTAAAAACCAGTCCCACTTGCAAAATATATATAGTTTATTGTAAAGGTAGTATTATGGAACAGTAGAAAAGGGCGAGGGTTTTAATATATGTTGCTGAGACAAGTGGATGTAAACATTGTAAAATATTACAATGAACCCCCACCTCATACTAAAGAAAATTATAAAATGAGGCCTGATTCTACATTTAAATGTAAAAGATAAAATGGATTATCTTTCAGATATTAACATAGAAAAAAATTCTTGAATGGATGGAAAAATAGCAGCCATAAGATAAAATATCATTAAATTAGTCTCTACTAAAATCAGTAACTTCTATTTATCAAAGTATATTATTACAAAGTGATAAGTAAAGCCACAAAGTTTGAGGAGATATTTATGAACACCTATAATCAGTGACATAACCAGAATATACATAAAAAATCAATAAGAAAAAATAACTCTGACAATTAAAAAAAGGAGGTGGGTAAAGCCATAAACAGACCTCTCTCAAAAGAGGTCATGCAAAGGACCAATAAGCAGTGCTTCCTCAAAGAAATATAGATAATTTGTCACACAAAATTCATCAAAACAGCTTAAAAAAGATAGAATGGCAAAACCAAGTGATGTTTAGTTCAATTTATGTTAAAGGATACCCCCCCCCAAAAAAAGGCCACAATAGTTTTGGTGTTTACATTTAAGATAACAGTCATCTTGAGTAGTAGAAAAAGATGAGTATTTGGGAGATGGCACAAAATTAAGTCTGAGGTGTCGGTGATGTTTTACTTCTCAACTGGATATCAGTCACCAAATGTGTTCACTTTGTGATAATGCTTTGAGCTCCATATTTGAACTCTTTTCTGTATGTATTTTGCAATAAAACCTTTAAAAAGCCCATTAGGAATGAAGAAAATGAGATAATTATTTATAGAACTGAAATTTAAACCAAAAAGAGAGTTCCATGAAAACATCACACAAATTTGTTTGATAACTTCAATGGAATAAAATGTTTTCTAAATGTTAGAAATCTGACTGAAGTAGAAAATAAAATCCTGAATAAACAAAGCATTCATTGATGGAAGTAAGTTTTCAAGAATGACAAAAATGACACCATTCAGACAGTATTCTTAATCCTGATTCCCTTACTCATTTGCACTTTTTTAGCAGGTTTCTTCAGGCAATAATTAAAAACATAGTTTTAAAATAGGAATTCACTGTGCCTGTACCTACTTAGTGACAGTCTAGTCCTCAACAGCATCTAGTAGGAGGATCCTGGCTTCTTTAGGTCCTTCCACCTTCAATAGTAGCTTTTATCTAAGCCGCATATCTGACTGCACATTTGGCCTGCGTAGTGATGCTAATTACCTCCTTACCCAACAACAAAATGCTGTTGGAGGTATGTTAATACAACATTGTGAAGGAACTAGTTCAGGAACAAGATCAATCTGGGAGCAGATCCCAGCTTTGTAACATCTTAACATCAAGGGTTTTTGGCAAGTTATATGATTATAGTAACTGACATTAGAGAACTTACTAATCACCAAGCACTCTCCTAAGGAATGCAATAAACCTTTCGGTTCTGTCCCTGAAGCCACTCTAGGAGTCATGTACTATTTTTATTGAGATTTGACAGGTGAGTTAAGCACAGGAGACTTAAGATCTTACCTATGGCAATACTGATAAGTTTTGGAGCCAATATTTTAATGTTTGCTGACTATTTAAAGAACATATAATCATAACCACTGAGTTATATTGCCTTTCTGTCTAGTTTACACAACTTAAAGACTTAGTTTTCTCATTCCAAAATAAGTGATAATTTTATTTGTGTGATAACCTTGCATGGATGACATTTAAAAGATCACCAATGCCAAAGCATTTTCTACCAAGCTGGGCACATAAGCACATGCACTTGATACATTTTTGTTGAACTTCAGTGAAGCAACTTTACATGCATTAAGTTATCTAACTCTCCTGCAAACCTTATAGAGTAGATTTTATTAATACTATCCTCATACTACAGATGAAGAGCCTACAGTACACAAAGATTAAGTAACTTGCATAGGCCATGCAGATACTGAAGAGAGAATGGGCATCTGAACCATATTCTGTTGCCAGAGGCCATTTGTTTTTTATTTATTTTATTATTTTATTTTATTTTAATTTTTGAGACAGAGTCTCACTCTGTTGCCAGGCTAGAGTGCACTGGCATGATCTCGGCTCACTGAAACCTCTGAATCCCTGGTTCAAAGGATTCTCCTACCTCAGCCTTCTGAGTAGCTGAGATTACAGACATACGCCACCAGGCCTGGCTAATTTTGTATTTTTAGTAGAGATGGGGTTTCACCATGTTGGTCAGGCTGGTCCCAAACTCCTGACCTTAGGTGATTCACCAGCCTTGGCCTCCCAAAGTGCTGGAATTACAGGCATGAGGCACCGTGCCCAGCCGAGCCCGTCTGTTTAGCTGCTATTCCATGTTCCCTAATTTGGCCATGAATTTCTTCAGGGAAAGGGCTTTGCTTATCTGATTTCAGGCTCTAGTCGCTGGCATTATTTCTGACACAAACAATTGAACAAATACTGAAATGTTAGACCCCTGCTTTAAGAAGAAAACACTAAAATTAATATAGAGAATAGATTGTTTGATATAATAAATGGATAGCCGGCCACAAAGATTTTTCTGTACTAACTCACCTGATTTTAAAATAGTTGATGAATAAATGAACAATTGAACAAACAAGATGTCATCTTAGACAATATATCCCATGTCTGACTTATCCTTAGATATGTCAGAGCATATCTAAGTGTGTACAGACATGAGCAGCATTTCAAAGACAGGTCGGAAGGGTGTGATGACAGATTTAAGACTTAAGGCCATGAACGGAATGTCAGAGCACTCTCAAGTATCACCTCTGGGTTCTCAATTATGATGTCAGTTCAGACTCTTGACAAATCAGGGGCCTGAATGTATTTTCCCTCCCAGTTGCCCACAGCTCATGGTGGAAAGACTTCAGAATTACGTAAAACTTGCAGTGAGATCTTCCTCTAGGTTTGGTGTCATCTGCAGATGGAGATCTAAGCAGAAACACAAGCATAGTGACTGTATCAGCCCAGGTTTGCGTGAGGGCTCATCATCTGCTTACGTCTCAATTAGAAAGTAATTTTTGTTTCCTTTCTGACGCTTTTCTAGAATGCCGAATTAACATAGTTGGTTTTTAAAATCCAAAAGTATGAGTTTGATTTTTAAAAAACATATTTTCTACCTTGCATGGTGGTCATAAATAGACTGCAGCATCCAACTTTAAAGTTCCTAAGTCCTTGTGTGTTGTAATAATCCCATTGGAGCAGCAAAGCCACAAACTGAAAAGAGAAAAGCAAATGTTTATGGGTTAAGAATTCTGTAAGTGGATACCCTGGAGAACCTGAGACTGGCTTTACTGTGTAATTCTTCTACCTGAGAAATCTTCCTGCTCTCTCACAATAATTGAGAGCTACCACAGTGCTAACTCCTTGAATACTATCAATATTACCTATGACTATAGGTTGGAAGATCAGTCCCTTCCCTACCAATTACTCACTGAATGACTCTCAGCAAGTATATTGGCTATGGTCAACTGACAGCATTCACACGGTCATCTTGCTCCGCTATTTTTAATATAATAAAGGCTAGAAAGTAAAGCCAGCATTTCTTGGCTCTATAGCAACCAGGCTTCTGACACAAATTCGGCTCTACCAATTACATTCACTTAAGCGATTTAGAAGAGAGGAGTGAAGAGAAGGTTGTCGTCCTGCTATAATTTCTGGCAGAATGTCAAGTTTTGGCCACATGGTTACCAAGAAGCGGTTGCTGCAGTGGTGATGGCAGCTGTGTCAGCCACTTCTGGGTCCCCCAGTACCTATGGCAGAATGTATTCTAAGCTTAACTGTTGCAAGTTCCTCCAGTCCTTCAAGGATTCCGTAAACACATAATTCCTTGTGTTAATTTGCAGTCTGTTTAAAATACTTAGAGGGGTTTCTGTTCCCTACAGTGAGCCCAGATTGAGAAAGCAAGTCTCTTTCTGAGGCCACAGTTAATTATCCCTTTAATGAGACTAATTAAATGCCAGGACCCAGAAGAAATTATTCCTTGAGTTTCATATTTTATATTATTTTTCTTTTAAACACAGGTTGGAAAATCAAAACCTGTAGACGAGTTTTCCCTCAGCATGTAATCCAAATGCTGTCAAATTAGAAATAAAATGTGTCTTGAAAACATTCAATTAAGTGCTATATACTTTAAAATATCTGTTGTATGCCAAGCAGTATACCAGGTGGTGCTTATATAATCATAAGCTAGATATATTAATTGACTTCAAGGAGCTCGTCCTTTGTAAGGAGGGATAAAGAAATATGTAATTTCAGCGCAGTGTCATAGAGATGCTATGATGACAGGCAAAGGTTCTGATTGGCACTAATCCCACCTGGTAAATGAGATTTCATGGAAAACTCAGAGGTAGTGATGTCTGATGGGAGCCATGATCAACAGTTAGGAATAAGTTACATAGCATTGCTGGCTGACTACTCCATAATTTCTCCCCATTCCTCCAAACTGACCATTCCCACCTTCCACCATGGAGTTAAAATGCCATAGGTTTGCATTTGAAATCTCCTTTTCAGCTATTTTATGGGCATGTGACAGAATTCTGGCAAAGAGACCTGAGGAAATATCTGAGGAGTGGTTCATGGGACTGTTTCCCTCCTAATAGACAGAATGGTACATGAAGGTTTAACCCCATTATCTCTTTCTACTTCAACATGCTGTTGTCTGAGAATGTGATGTTTGCCGCTATGCCAACAACCTTTGAATGAGCGGGGAATAAAAAGAATTTTTTTATTTATTTATTCCTAGAGCGCTGGCATCATCCCTGTGCTGAGAATTTACTGATTCTGAAATTTCAGAAATTTCTGACATGAGAAATAAAAATGCAGAATTATTAAAGCCACTTTGTCAGGTATTTTATTTCATGAGCAAAACAACAAAAAACTATACTAAATAATGCAGCCATGTGAAGGGTGTGTGAGAATGAATATGTGTTCAAGGTTAGGAGATTTATAAGTATGGTAGATAAAAAGCCAAGAAGATTATTGTTTGACAAGAAGTAGAACATCACTGGGAATTGACAACAAGAATGAAGAGATGACTGAGAAAATTAGAGAGATAAAAGATCATCACATCTTAACTAGCTGAGCAAGCCCTTCTAAAAATCATGAAAGAAGGTAGAAGAGACAGAAGGCCTGTCTTAAAGTAGCATTTGCTCAGAAAGCACATTGATGGATTTATAAAGTCTGTTTGGAATGGTTTTGGGTAGAGCTGATGGAGGTCTGGTTGGCAAAGTCCTTTTAATTATAGAGTTAGGGGTTACACTTATTAAATGCTCCTTTTCTGCTATAGCACTGAGGGTTATTCAGAAGAAAACAATATGTATACTCATGCTGTTCAATATGACAGTCACTAGTCATGTGTGGCTAATGATCACTCATAACGTGCCTGAGTTGACTGAAGTGCTATCAGGATAAAATACATATCACAGTTCAAAAACTTAGTTTTTAAAAAATGTAATTTATCTCATTAATATATTTATATTAATTATAAGATTAAATAATATTTTGACTACATTGGGTCAACTAATATTATTCAAATTTTCTGTTAGCGTTTACTCTTTTTAATGTGACTACTAGAAAATTTAAAATTATTGACATGGCTTGCATAAATTTGTATTGAGTAGTGCCAATACAATCGTATGAACTAAAAGACATTGCAATGATCTAGAGAAGATATTGTGGTGGCATGACTGATGTGAAGGGAAGTGGAAAGATAAATTGCATGTATGTTACAGAGTTAAGTGAATTAATTATATGTAGAATTATAAGAGAAAATTTGGATTAATGCTAGTTTCTTCAGTTGGATACTTAGTTTCTTTAATATACGGTGTACTAAGTATGTCAACTACTGTAACAAACAACCCTTAAATCTGGTGACTTGACAAGATACAAGTTTTATTTTTTATGTTTTCTCATTGCAATAGGAGGGATTGAAGGTCTGCTTTCCACATTTTGTCTCAGGTTCACTCCATATTGTGGCTTTGTTAACAAGAATCCTCTGTGGATGTTCTACATTTGATCAATAATCAAAGAGAAGTTAGAAGGTGGAGAACTGTGCAGCATTTTTTTTTCAGTCATTTTAATGAACCAGTCATGGAAGCAGAGCATACCACTTCTCTGCAGCTGTCGTTAGCCAGAAAAGTTAGTTACATGTCCATACCAAACTGCAAACGAAGTACGTGGCAGTAACCAAGGTAGGTGCTCAGCAAAAAGAGACAAAAGGAATTAGTGAATACTTAGGCTGTTTCTTCATGTCTTAACATGAGAGTGCTGTGAGTAGTCACTTATAGTAAAAGACAGGTGACACTTGTAGGCACTGCAATGTTGAGAGTAAGAGGCCTATGGGATATGCAAATGGACATGTCTGCCAAGAGTTCGGTGATGCAGAATTAAATTTCAGGAGGGAGTTCTGGTTGGGCATACATATATAGACATCATCAACTCATAAGTAATTATGAAGACATGAGAGTGGATGAGATGATGGTTTCAAAGCAGCCAGAGAAATGAATGCTTTGGACAGCAGGAGACCATGTGCTCCACTTGCATGGCACTGGGGAGGGGTGTCTTTCTGCGATTCCGAAGGGTCCCTGTGTCTCAGAGAAGACACCACCATCCTCAATTTGTAGGATGATTGCTGCCATGTTTCTTGGAGAATGCCCCGGTCTTTCCTCAGATGAGAAAGGCAGGCTCTTGGTTCATTCCGCCAGTGGGGATAAACACATTAGCAAAGAGTTTCATTACTGTTTTGGGTGGTAGGACTTGGGCTGCAAAGAAAGCCTCAGAAGTTATTGCTACATGTGGTGAAAGAAACTCCTTTTTAAAAAATTTTCTGCTGATCTTGCAATTATTTTAGCATCAAACGTCCATTTTTGTCATTAAACCTCTAGACCACTTGAAAATGTAACATATCCCCTACACTTTCATTTCTTCCCCCTGCTTCTATTTATACCTTAGCTTATGAAGTCTGGCTTTTATTTCCCTCTTCTGCACTGAAAATGCTCTTGCTAGAATAAAAAACGACTCCAAGTTTATTGGCAGGGCTGGAAGGAAGGTGAAGTGAGTCAAGCTTTTGCCTTGGGTACAAAGTGTAAAGAGGATCCCCCAAAAATTCAGTAGTGAAGATACATATGTTTTAATGCAATACTTTTACAAAAATTAATGGAAAAATGAATGAGAAGACAATTTCAAAATTTTAAATGCAGACAGGGTTAATCTCACAAATCTCTAATAATTTTGCATTGCAGGTCTTTCCTGATTTCCTGGTACTCCCTGCCTGCTTGGTATGTTGGATACGCTCCCTTATGATTTTCCTCCTGTCTCTGTCTGCTTTAGTTTTCTTCCTCCTCCTTTTCTCCGAGTCTCATGTACAGGTCATCATGTTCACTGAAGAGACTTTACTTGCTGCACTATTTTCAACTACTTTGTTATACAATCACTATTTTTAGTGGAGATCCTCTTCCTCAAATCCAGAGGCACATATTTAACTGCCTTCTGGACATCTCTATCTGAGCATTTTCTTCCCAATAAACCCTTAAAGTTCAAAACATTAAAAAAATAAATTTATTTCTACACATCCTCCAGTATGTAGTTTCCTCCTAATCTTTTTCAGTTGATGACACTAGTTTTCCCCTTTAATTGTCCAGATCAAGTTACTCAACTGATTCCAGATATTACTTCTATACATTCTTAAACCCATCTTTTTATATTTTAATGACTATTAACCTTATAAGATATAATCATCTTTTCTCCTTGTCCCAATGTACCAGCTTTCCTTGTCTATCTACTTCTCTCTCACACTCTCTCTCTCTCTCTCTCTCTCACACACACACATACACACACACACACACACACACAAACACATATGCAAAAATATACCTATCAGCATATGTGTGTGATCTCGGTCAACCCAATGTATATGTATCTATATGTTATAGGTACACATTCACATCCAGGAGTATACTGAAATGTTAATGGAGAATAGCTAAAAGCATTAAGTGTAGTTTTAGTCCTGTGATTATCCCCATGGAAAGCTATCAATGATACAGATTAAAAACCATGTACTGAGGTGAGGTCTCAGAGGACTGAGAACCCGTGTAGGGTGAAAGCAGTTACCTTAGTCTGAGACTGGAGTCCAACAGCTAGAAAGGATGGTCCCGCTTATAGGAATGCTACCATAGTCAGAAGAGTACCTCATACCTCCTGAGCGTATTAAAGTATCTGAGCAAAGTCCTGCAAGGTAAACTATTTTCCTATAACAACTTCTCTTTAGAAATCTCTGAAGAGCAGCCTGACCACCTGTTTATCTTCTCCAAGATATCAAATGCTGAGCAGGCTGCACTGTCACCTGTGGGCATTTATCTTACCATAAAGTGAAGGAAGCAAGTGGACAAAAGGAGATCATATGCAGTTCTTCTTTCCCCTACTTCTCTCCAGTTTTGTCCTCAGAATCAATAAAGTGACCAACGGGAAGCATTTTACCCTCCAAAGCATCCATTTGCCTCTGCCTTTATCAATCACAGACTTCTCAATAACTTCAGCATAATTTGTCTTTTTCAGGAGATCCAGCATTAATCATTTGTGCATTCAGACTCAGGAAATTCTTGAAATTCCAAGGAGAATAGTCACATTGAGACTCTGCCTTTTGGGATTTCCAAGGGTGGCACAAAAATCATCTCTCCTATAGGGCTTCTCAGCTTATAAAGTTAATAGGAAAGCAGAGAGCAGTAAAGCAACATTTTATTGCTGCTGTTTTTGATGTAGGGCTGATTTGGGGTATTTCAGGGAAACCACACTGTAGGGTTTTACCTTGAACTAACGTCTAACTTGGACCAAGTGCATGTCAGTAACAGATTTTTAAAGTTTGTCCCATAGCCAAGAGGACAGTGGGCAAATTGAGATTGCATATTATGAGAATAAACAGGCAGGAGGCTGATGTATTGGTCTGTCTGTCTTGCATTAAAGTAGAAATGGTTTCTCACCCAAATACCTGCCTTGTGTGTATATTTATCACAAAAACCCACAGTGAGTTTTGATGGCTCCATTTACAATATCTGTGCCAGGCAGGTGTTTTTTTCTCTCTCTCTCTCTTTTTTTCTCTTCTATTGACAAGAGAGTTTTGGGGAAGGTTCTTTTCAGTCATTACGTTTCCAGAGCAGTCAGTATAGCCTTAAGAAAAAAATGTTCCAAATATAACAAATCAGGTTTTATAGTGGGTTTGTGACAGTTCAGGCATGAGAGACAGAAAGTAGATTTGCATGAAGTTTGAAATTATTGCCGATGGGTATTCTGCTTTGGAAAATTAGACCAAAGTTAGAGAAATTGAGCTTGATATGGGAGGTGCAAGTGGACAAAATATTTAGGACAAATCAGGCATCATTTCAGTTAGTTTTTTTGCAATAGCACAATCTCAGCTCACTGCAACCTCCGCCTCCTAGGCTCAAGCCATTCTCCTGCCTTAGCCTCCCATGTAGCTGGGACTACAGGTGTATGCCACCCCCCGGCTTATTTTTTTGTTTTTAGTAGAGATGGGGTTTCACCATATTACCACAGGCTGGTCTTGAACTTCTGACCTCATGATTCATATGCATCGGCCTCACAAAGTGCTGGGATTACAGGCGTGAGCCACTGCACCCGCCCATTTAAGTTAGTAAAACATCTTCTTTGGCCTGGCCCACCCATGATTCTCCCGCCATGTGGACCACTGCTGATAATGCAGGAAGCTTCTGAGGTTACCACCTTCTTTTTGTTCCCTGTAACTTGGATACCATGTCCTGACTTTCACACATGCTTTCCAGAGCAAAATGTTTTGGAATGCATTACCAGAATCAAATGCCTCTCCTTTTCTTTGTGTAAAGAATTGCTATCCACGTTTTAAGACTCTGCTTTCATCACCAGTTCTGGAAAGACAACTTGACCCCGGATGATCCACCTCTGTGTTTTTCGTGCTTTCCTCATCAATGTCGAGCTCAATGAGGGCAAATGCTGTGAGACTTCTTCTGGCTACCTGGCTGGGTTGTAGGAGTGCACTGAGGATCATACCCAGGAATTTTAACTCCAAAATGCTTTCTATTTTATTACTCCAATGCTCACTTTAGTCATTACCTGCCTTGTTAACAGTCAATGACTCCTCATTGCTCCTTAGTCCCTAAGCTGTTTATTTATTTGTGTATTTATTTAGTACCGATTCTTGCTCTGTCACCCAGGCTGGAATGCAGTGGCATGAACTCAGCTCACTGCAACCTCCTTCTCCTGGGTTCAAGTGATCCTCATGCCTCAACCTCCTCATTAGCTGAAATTACAGGCACCTGCCACCACCCCAGCTAATTTTTGTCTATATATACATATATTTTATAAATATGTGTATTTTTTTTTTCAGTAGAGATGAGGTTTCACCATGCTGGCCAGGCTGGTCTCAAACTCCTTACCTCAAGTGATCTACAGTCTTGCCCTTCCAAAGTGTTGGAATTATAGATGTGAACCATCTCACCCAGCCTCTTAGCTGTTTATTGTGGGGACACAGTTCTCTGGGAGTTTTGCTTTGCTGTAACTAGTCTCAATCTTGCAGTCCTCCATTATCTCAGCACCACCTGGAAAGCAACTACTTCAATTAGACTGCTTTCATTAATCTCAGGGCCAATTGTGCATGTACTTTCTTCTTTGTGTTTGCTCACGCAATAGGATGCAGTCAGGGTTCCTTCAATTCCTTTTCCCTCTTTCAACCCTTTCAATGTCTATGCCCCCCGATCCCATCATATCTCCAATACTTTCCGCCCTGTTTAAAACACCAATAAATTTTTCTTCCTATCTAGTCATTCTGTTTCTAATCTTGTTACTTGTTACTTCTTACAAATTGCAACCAGAGCAGTTTTTCACAAATCTGTAAATAGTCTTATGGTTGACAATAAATGTCTATTAAGTATTAGCTAGTGTATTTAGCATTAAAAACAATGTATTATGCATGTGTTTAGTACATCTATATTTATATAGAAATTTGCAAACTTCACAAATTAGACTCATGTAATTCCCTCACTTAATTTTTACCACACCAGAAAATAGGATGGTAAGCACATCAACAATGAACAGTGGAAAGACACAGAATTTAGTGCCCAGGATGAGTCAGAATATAGTTAACACAAGCGACATTGCACACACTCCTTCCACAAAGCTATGGTAACCGCCCCAGGAAAGGCATTTCCAGCACAATTTTTCTAATTGATTTGTCACATGTCATCAGGGTGCTTGTGCAGTTGAAATATCATTAACGAATGTCCTTGACTTGCTTTCCAAAATAAGCCCACAATTAGAAACTCGAACACGGAAGAGCATTCACTGGGAGTAATTTTTAGAAGTGCACTTGGTGTGCTTAGGGGAGTGGATGGTAACTTTGCATTGAAATCACCAGTTTCTTTAAGCCTCTGATTTCTATGCTAGAACAGGCACTTATAAAAAGGCAGCACTAATTTTGTAAATGTTACAAGAGGGCAAGCGAACAGCTCTTGTTAGTGGTTTCTCATAATCGTTTATCCATCTCTATATCATTTTGTATTCATTCCTAAGAAAAGCAAAGAGAGCAGAGAATAATCTACATGCCAGGGCTTGGGCTAAGCACCATGCAATTTTCACAACAGTTCTTAAAGATGGGTTTTACTGCAAAGTGTTAGAGTGAAGCTCAGAGAGGTTAAGAACTTGTTCAAAGTCACTCAGCTTGGAGGGTCAGGGCTCTGGTTACAGGCAGGTGTGTCTGATGCAAAACTAAACTCTTTCCACTATACCATACCACTTCCCAGGACTAATTCGAATATATCGTACTCACGATCAATCCTTCCTCTTCTCCCAGTTTCTTCTCTCATGCTGCTTCCCCCGCGATAATCTCCTCTGGGAACATGTAAAGATTTGAAACCAAATTTTGGCCTTCTTTTTTTTTTAATCAAAATAATAAGCATTGATTCCATCAATACCATTGATATGTTTTTACACGTAATTTACATAAAGTTGTATGACTATCGTATAATTTTTCAAAATCAGTCTAATTCAACTGTCACATTTTAGGAGAAATCTTGGTTAGGAATGAAGAGAAAGTAAAGGAAAAATGGAATTTCCCTACCTCAGATGATGGTGTAATAGAGAAGACAGAGGAGAGCAAGGAAGTTAGTGGCTAGGGTCTTCACCCCTTGCGTTGCCTTTGACATGCTCCCTTGATGGCCCTTGCAGAACCTCCACCTTGACCTGGGCATAGTGCCTAGCACAGTACGGGAACAATGGAAGTGATGACTTGGCTGGAACAGTTTTCCTGGATGCCTGGAATGACTGACAATGCATGCATGTGCATCCGGTCTTCAGAAGAGCCAGGGGAGAGTTGGAGGTGTTGAAGGCTGATGGTCTGAGGTCAAAGTGAAGAGGCTACAGTGTAAACCAACTTTAAGATCAAGGCATATGGCTAGTTCTATGAACACCAGTCCCCGGTGTTAGAATGCCATGACAAAAGGCCAATAGCACACCTCATCTTCCACCAGTCCACAGGGGAGCCCAAAACAACCCTTCCACATCAGATGGAAGCTGGGATCCCAAGGACGCACCAGAGATGAGAAAGCTTCTTCTTCACTCCGTCACAAGAACAAGCCACCATCAAAGGATGAGAAGAGAGAAGGGGTGGGATTTTTGAGGGACTGCTCCTAAAACAAGATTAAATGATAAACTTTGATTTTTATCAAAATATATGAGATCTAATACTTCTCTACCTTTTAGAGGACGAGGATTTGAAGAAAATCAGAATAAGTACAAAATAAATTTTTTTAATTTACATATTTGAGTAAATTGTGAGTAAATTTGTGACACTGATAAATCTAACATTTAGCTTTGAGATAGTCTTAAGCCATTTTTGCGGTAAGTGCTACTCTCTGCCTCTCCCCCTGGCCTTGAAATCACTTGAAACATTGTAAAACAGGAATGTGTGCTTCATCTGGGGGTCAGCTTTGGCTGGTTAATAGCTTGACATGTTGTAGGCACAACATAGACCTAGCACCATGTCCCCTCTTTTGTAAAAGCTCAGCAAATAGAGATAGCCTGATTAGCACTAATTCCTGCCCACTACCTCTTACTGAATGGCAAAAGCAGTCATAAACTGAGTTGCTCTGTTAAAGAGAGGGCCCCTTCTCTGACTGAAGAAGAAGTCTCCAGGCTGGTAAAGATGATGATTAGCATAGATGACTCCTTACCTAACTTGCTGTTGAGTTGAACTGAACTCCACAGAACACTTAATCCCAAATAGTCTACCACAAACACACACACACACACACACACACACACACACACACACACAGATGAGAGGCCCCTGGTAGTCCACACCAGCCTCATAAACTATATTATATAATCAATGGCAGCAGGGATAACAGTAGTCAAGAATTACACATTACATTTAGAAATAGTTTTTGAACCTTTATCTAATTGTATTCTTTTCATCTTCCTGTGAGATATATGGGACCTTTAATTGTGTATCTTCTTATCCCATTTTACAGATGAGGAAGTGTGCAATGATTTATGCTCATATGGCTAATTAAATTTCAAACTATGCACCTAGGTACAATACAGTGGATTTTTGTAACATTCTTTATGGCTTCTCAGCCCCCCCAACAGAAAAACTGGTAACTTCAAAACAGCAGGGATGTAATTTTGTTCATGACTGTAAATACAGGACCTATAAGAATGTGTATGTTTAGGATTCAAATTGTTACATGAACCAGTGAGTTGCATAAAGCCACTGCAGTCTCAAGAAAACTCTGGAGTTTTTTTCATAGCAATTTGGAGACTGTAGTTGGTGAAAGCATGAAACCAGCTCACGGATAACCTCCAACCAGGATTTTCCATAAGAAATCTAGTTAATCATGATTATTTAATGGTATTTACTATTTCTTGAAAGTTTGGAGACATCCCAGGGTGAGGTGCTGGGCTCTCAGGTTTTCCACCATAACTATCCTTTAATGCATTTCCACTGGGAAGTGCCATTCCAGTTCTTCCCTCACCGTTCTGTTCCTTGGGCTGCAATCTCTGCTAGGCAAGTTTGCTTTCCATTCTGCAGGGTTCTGTGATAATTATGTTTCTCCACCATTTTACCAAACAAGGGAAGACTAGATTATGGAAACCAAAACCAAGCAAAGCAACAAAGGGAACTAGAGTCCAGGTCTGGATTCCACTCCATCCACCTATGTGAAGTGTGCTCATAAACTCCAGGAATTTCTGTGACTGTGGTCCAGACAAGTCATTAGAGTTTATTTTGAGAGTCAGCTTGCATGTCAAGCCTCAACTCCTGATCTTATGTTTATGGCACTGGCTCTATTGACTCCCACCCATTAATAATGATAATTATAGGTGATGCTGCTAGTAATGACTGCAACATTTCAAAGGAGAAGGGACTCTCCACACTGCCACTGACAAGCTGACACTCAGAATCATTAAATGAAGGGGAAAAATCTTTGCTCTGGTTAGAGGACCAGGGAAATATGAGGAGTCATCAGCTGATGGGAAGGAAACTGATGGCATTGTGGTTTAGTGAGATTGAGAAGTGTGTCTTCCAGACACAGCATTATCTCACTTGAGTAGAATGAGCTCAAATGAAAAATGAGAGAGTATTTTTTTCTCCTGTGGTTTAATTTTCCACATTATTTTCCTGTTAAGACAAAAAATATTGATGAGGGGCTCTAGAGTTGGCATCTCCTGAGCTGTCTTACATGATCAAACCACGTATGAAATGGAAAGTGTTGACACAAATTGAAGCAGAGAAATTTTTCATTCTTAAATTTCACTTTTAATGTTAATTTATTAGATATAATGTGGTATAGGACACAGAGGCTGTGTTCTAGCTAGGATTTTTACATGCCCTAAATGAATAATTCAGGATAGAGATTGAAGTGCTCATTCAGTACATAGTCTGCATCTTGAGTACCTACTATGCACCAGGTACTTTGGGCATTAACACAAGCACTGAAAACTATTTTGTGGTGAGTAAATAAATGCTCTTATAGAGCCTGGCAACCCTGTGTTGTACTCAGCACCATAACTTAGAGTTAACTCTTTGTATGTTTGCACCTTCCACCAGAGTATATGTTTCTCAAGGGCAGGGATCTTTCATCTCCTACATTGGTATTTCTGTCATAACTCAGGGCTGCATACATAGAATAAAACACATTTAATCTCAAACTTGCTGGTAGCTAAGGTAAAAGGGAAACATTAGTATTATAATGGTGTAGACATTGATTGAGCCCTAACTGCATGCCGGGAATTCTTGAAACCCCTTAATATTTGTTCTACTGTTTTTTCATGTTAGAAAACAGCCTTTGAGTAATGTGCCCCAAATAACAGAACTAGTGAGTGATATAACTGGGATTTACATCATGGGCATTCGTACGTATTGTGCTCATTGATTATATAATTAGCACATTTTAACTCTGCCATTTTAGGGAAGGCGCAACTTAGGAAAGAAATTGTGACTTTAAATACAATAAAAAATATGCAAAGCACAGCACTCTATGCAGTGCAACCGATAAACAAAAGAATCAAAGAATGCCCTTTCCCTAAATGACTTTGTTCCAGCACATCTCTCCATAGGCATTCAGGGTGAGATCTTTTTCCTGAGTTATTCCAATCATCAATCTGGACAATTCTATCATGCCTGCCCACTCAATCAGTGGCAGCTCGTTGCAAGAAATTTACAGTGATGTCAGTTTCTTTAAATTGATGATTGGGAAAAGTAGATGGATCTCAAACTCCCAGACAGTATCCAATGACCTAAATTAACTGTCACCTGGTTCTGCATTATGGATGGAAACCTGGTGTGACCTTGAGATATGGCCAACAGGAGATGGACTGAAGTCTGTCTGGGAGCAGTGGCTGTCAAGACACAAATGTGTTGAGTGACCAATTGATCTGAATAGGACTTTCCTATAAAACTCAATCATTTTTTATGGTTCATGAAATTCAGTGGAACTGGAATGCCTTTTTCTCTTTTCCCCAAATTCCCACTCAGTCCCATATTCTGTACTTCTAAATGTTGCTATTCAAATTCCCACTGTCATCATTGGCATTCTGTCTGCCTCCTCCCACTGATCATCAGGCTCTTTGATGCCCTTTTTCTTTATACATTAATTTTTATGTTGGAGAAGAGACTGGACTATTTGGAACCTTCTTTTTAAAAAGTTTTTAATTTTTTTCACTGTGTTTCTAAGTCAATGGCTTTCAATCCTATCTCTATTCAAATGACATGAAAAATTTTAAAACTGGTTCATTCATCCCCCATTGTAAATCAATTAAATCAAAATGTCTGGATGTGGAGAACTGACATTTGATATTTTGCATAAGTCCCATAAGGGGGACTCCACTACTCAGCCCCAGGTGAAGTCATTCATTCTCACATCTCCAAATGCCTCCATTGAGCTGATAATTTACAGCTGTATTTCCAGTTCTATTTTCTGAGGTTCAGGTACATGTACCCAACTACTTGTTTGAAGTGTTCAACTAAATGTCTAATAGGCATCTAAAACTCATGTCAAAACTTGAACACTTGATGTAGTCTCCAGACCTATTAAGTCATCAAAGTAAGGGACGTCTAGCTCTCTGTTGTCTACAGGCTATAGCTGTAAGTTACTTACATTTTAGTCTTTTCAACAGTAAGATGATGACAGCAATGTCTTCCTGAAAATGAGTTGAAGTAATAATGCCTGTAAAATTCTTGCCATAAAGCACAAACTGCATTGACATCAATAAATGATTGCTTTCTCTGTTAGCATATTGTAAGCCTCACAAGAGAGTACTAATATCTATCATTTCTAGCACTGTATCACCAATAATGAACAGCTGGCCTGATACATCATAAACGTTTAAAACAAACATAACTGTTTAAAAATTACATTTCTGGCCAGGCGCGGTGGCTCAAGCCTGTAATCCCAGCACTTTGGGAGGCCGAGGTGGGTGGATCACGAGGTCAAGAGATCGAGACCATCCTGGTCAACATGGTGAAACCCTGTCTCTACTAAAAATACAAAAAATTAGTTGGTCATGGTGGTACGTGCCTGTAATCCCAGCTACTCGGGAGGCTGAGGCAGGAGAATTGCCTGAATCCAGGAGGCGGAGGTTGCAGTGAGCCGAGATCGCGCCATTACACTCCAGCCTGGGTAACAAGAGCAAAACTCCGTCTCAAAAAAAAAGAAAAAAAAATTACATGTCTGCATTTCAAAGTGTCAAGAATTTGAGGAAGAAAACACCGAGAAAAAGCAGAGAGGAAAGTGTAGAGGGCAGCATGTCAGAACATGTTAGCAAAGAGGCCATTTGTTCATGGATGGGAACACTGGGATGTTGCCTACACCTGTCTTTCTGGCTTCTAGTACCACGACTGCTGAAAAGGTTTCTCTTACACATTACCGTATTACCAAGACATTTACCAGGTCACAGGTTTCCTGAGGAGTTCCTCAGTGTGTATGTACAGGATCAGCACTAAATATATTCTATGCATATTACATTCCATCTTCCCAGAAACTTTATGAAATAAATTATGCCATAATTTTCATTTTATAGATGGAAAACTAAGACTCAGAAAGATAAAATATTTAATGCAAAGTCACAATCTGGAACTGGAATCAAGAAATGTAATAATCCCAAATCCCTGATCTTCACTATCATAATATAGAAAATGGAAAATAACAACTGAGTGAGATACGCCAGGGGCTATATTGGGAGGACTGAAGTCCAATCTAATTTAAATCTGAATCTGTAATCATAAGTGCATTCAAGAAGCAGCCATTGCTCCATTATTTACAAAACCATGATAATAAAGTTATCTGAGGTTTATTTTTTCTCACTGTCTTTTGAAGAAAAACACACTGGATTGTTTTTTTCTTTCTAATTAAAGTCTAATTAGCAGCCAAGTCATCTGTTCAAAACAGGCAAGAAAGATGGGCACCACTTGTTTAAAATATGGGCCCTCTTTGCGTTGGTAGCAGCCTCTTGAATGCTCTTAATCTTTTGATGGAGGCTTTGTTTGCACAGTTGAGATTAAAAATTGGACATTTGGAAAAGAGCTTGGCATTAAACCTAAGCAATCATTTGTATACTACTAATGTCTCTGGTTTGCCTTTCTTTGTTTTGGAGACTATATTATGCATGTGGAATCCCAGTTCAAAGATTAATCTAAATTGGCTGTGTTATAGTAGATGACAGCACAGGGTTTTGTTGAAAATTAACTTGTGCCTTCTGAGGCAGAGTAAATTATGCACAGCTCCTCAGAGATCACCTCCAACAACCTCCACCAGCACTTACACCTGTAGCCGTTCATACCCAGAGTTGTCTGCATAGACAGAAAGCTGTACAATGGGGCCATGATTTCAATAGATGAACCACCCTCCAAATCTCTTGAATATCTGAGGGAGGAGGCCTCTGTGGCATTAGATAATTATACCTCGTTTTAGTATGATAGAGATTAACATCTCTGTGGTAGAGAATTTAATATCTTCGTGCTTAGGGACAGACTGCTGCTCCCTCCCTTCTGCCCCTGCCCCCAAACCACACTGCTGTACCTCTTCACTGAGCAGGATTATTTCTTCTTCTTGGCCTCCTCTCTTCAACACCTATGTCTAGCTGTTCTCATTATAGTTTCCTGGATCGTGTCCCCCTCAAGTTACACAACCTTTCAGTTTTCACTAGCCATGTTCTGCTAAAAGGTCTACCACTCTCCATTCATAGAGAGTTCCGGAATATGTGTCAAACATCTGCACTAGATGGAGAGCAAGTGCTCTTAGACACATAAAAATATGTGAAACTCAGGATTAATAACTTAAAAGGAGTCATCACACTATTACATCATCTTGACAATGTAACTGATCTATCTAAAATGACTGGTGCTCTGACTCTTGAAGCATCCAGTGTCGAAAAGGGTCTATAAATAAACGCATGCATCTCCTTCCTTCTTTGACCCTTACTGTGAGTGTAAAAATTATTTCACCACTTCCCCCCCAGTTTTTCAGACCCAAATCCTTGGAAGTATTTTTTTGGTTTTAATTAGTGAAGATTATTTTTAGTAGAGTTGTAGTTTTACAGAAAATCTAAGGAAACTGTACAGAGAGTTCCGATATGCAACCCATCATAATCTGTTTTCCCTTTTATTAGTATCTTCCATAAGTGTGCTACATTTGTTAAAATTAATGGACCAATAGGGATGCGTTATTATTAACTAAAGTCTATAGTTTAAGTTTCACTCTTTGCGTTACACAGTTCAATGGGTTTTGTTAAATGTGTAATAGTATATATGCCCAAAACAGTGTCATACAGTGGTCCTTTCCCTGCCTTCAAAATTCTCTGTGGACCACCTATTGATCCTTCTCTTGGGACCTGAGGTAATTAGTGTTTTAGTGTGGGTTTTATGTTAATCTGACTAGAAGTTGTGCTGTGTTTAATGTTAGCTGTAGCTAGAGATGTCAGAGTCTTCAGTTTTATGTATTTTTCATTTATTTGTTTTTTCTGCCCCCAAGAGAAACACACTGCTTTTCTGATCATCATCATCATGAAAATCGGTAGGGCTTCTGAAGGTAAAATCTGTGAAATGTATGTAAGCCTCCCAGAGATTGGTTTCCCAGGAGTTTTTAACTCTCAAAGTAGTCCACACTGAGGTGTAGACATTTGCAAAAATTGCCTTTACATATGCCCTACCAGTATAGGGTATATGTATACTAGGGCTACAAGCTACTGTTACAGGTAAGCCGATCTTAGCTGTTATTCTGTTTATGCATCTGCCTCATTAGATTTATGGTGGTTATTAGGCCAGAGATCTCAATTTTCTGATGAATCTAAGAAAATTCACTGATTTTCACTTTGTTCACTTTCGCTTTTCTTGTTATGAGAATAGGTGGAATGATTTCCTAGCTCTTTATCAGTCATAACTAAAACCCAAAAGATCCCCTTCAATATTTTTCTAATTCCTTTCTTACCCCAATTCTTTATCCTTCAACCTAACTCATTTATTCATACAATATTTTTTTGTGCTTCTACATGTATGGCATTTAGTATCTGGTAATTCAGCAGTACAAAGCTGAAAAAGTTCTTATTCTCATGGGCCAAAATTTCGTTTGACAGTGAATACAGTAAGAAATAAATAAACAAGTTTTTCAGAGCAATAATGCTTACAAAAGAACATAATAATATGAGAGCAGGTGATCAGTTGAAAACAGAAGTAATTTAGGCTGAACAGTCTGGGCAGAAGTACTTTCAGTGGTTTAGTCTGCTGAGAACTGAAAAGTTGTGAGCTACAGTAAAATCTATAGGAAGAGCCTTCCAGGGAGAATGAATCCCAAGCACAAGGCCCCTGAAGTTACAACATGTTCAATGATTCAGAAACACAGGAAACACCACCACGGCTGAAAGATGTTGAGCACAACAGGATCTGCCATGACATGTACCTGAAGAGGAGGCATACCAGCACAGATCAAGGCAAGCCTTGAAGGTTATGATGGTAACCTTCATGGACTTTATTCTAAGTCATTTGGAATGTTATTGGAGTAGATATATGTTGTGTTAGTCCATTTTCATGCTGCAGATAAAGACATGCCTGAGACTGGGCAATTCATAAAGAAAAAGAGGTTGAATGGACTCATATTTTCACATGACTAGGGTGGCCTTACAATAATGGCAGAAGGTGAAAGGCACATCTTACATGGCAGCAAACCAGAGAGAATGAGAGAGCCAAGTGAAAGGGGTTTCTCCTTATAAAACCATCATATTTCATGAGACCTATCCACTACCACGAGAAGAGAATGGGGGGAAATCACCCCATGATTCAATTATCTTTTACCAGGTCCCTCCCACAACACATGGGAATTATGGGAGCTACAATTCAAGATGAGATTTAGGTGGGGACACAGTCAAACTATATTAGGCATTTCACATGATGTGTTTCTGTTTATGTCTATACACAATGGACAGTAGTCAGTTTTAAATATAGACCTGAGAGATCATGGTGGCCAGGATCAGGATGGTAGCAGTGGAAAAAAGAAGACATGGATGGCGGTGGTAACTCTGGCATAGCCCTAAAAGTAGAACATTCAGAGCACAGGTTTCGATGGGCGGGGTGGAGGTGGGGAAAGAAATAGAAGATCAAGGAGAACTTGTAGGTGTTTGTTTGATTATAGTGAGTATTGGTCCGATTCTGGATATATTTTAAAGGTAGAAACAAGATAATTTGCTGATAAATTGAATGTCAGGCCCCAAGAGAGTGAGAAAGAAAATGACTGGAATGAACGTGCTATCGGTTGAGGTGTGGGAAGCTACATATGGTTTTCCCTCCCCTGTTCTGACATAAGAAATGTTCATAATTAATTGATCAATTCTTTTATGTTCCATTTGCATTCAGAAAAACCTGATACACATAGAATATAGTCAAAGCAGAGACTAAGTCTGATTTGGCATGGTGATCTATCACTCTCAAAAAGTCAAAACAATCCCATCTTTAGTTGAAGCTTGACAATGTTTTGTGAATGTTTTGGTCAACGAGAGTCCACTGCTTTTACAGAGCAGAGCTCTCCCTGTGGGAACGTTAGGTTGTCAATTGATGAGAACTCTAACAATCACTAGGCTTCCTAAATAAATTAAAAATTAATTATCTGCAAATCTGCACAACTGTCAAATGATGCAATTATCACCCAAATTTTTGTACATTAATAAAATACAGGACAGTCACATATAAAACATATTCAGACTCCCCAAAAATAACTTTTGATTACACAGTGATCAAGCCCTCACTCACTCCACTATAAAACTACAGAAATGTCTTTCTATTACATTTAATACGTTATACTGAAAGAAGTTTATATATGTCTGCCACCCACTGCATCAGCAGTTCTTTAAAAATATGGCAAAGTGGACAATTCCTTGGAATACCTAATGAAAGCTTTGAATATCTTTTCCAAATATACATGCCTATACACATGAACATCTAATTTAGCAAATAATTGCATGGCTGGCCTCCTAAAGACCATCTGTAGAAATTTGATGGGGTCATCTGATACACTGCAGGACATGGCTGCTTCTGCGTTTCAATCTGATCCACATTAGGCTAAAATATTACTTGTGGAAGAAATGGAGGCTGCATCTGTGCTTTAGAAACCATGCTTGGGAGTCTGGGAATTCAAGTTTCTGTAGAGTAGGGCCAATATATCTTCAACTCCATTATAGTTCCTGATCCTACTAAAGAGACTCTGATACTTGCTGAAAGAAGAAATACAAATGCACTGAAAGACACCAAAATGCCAGTCAATGAATGACAAACATTGTTGGGTTCCTCTTATGTAAGACATTTAATACGGTCAAAGTTGTAGAAGTAGACAACAGGGGGTTGTTTACCAGGGGATGGGGGGAGAAAATACGGCAGATTATTGTTTAATAGAGATAGAGTTGCAGTTATACAAGGTAAGTCCCAGACATCTGCTGAACATGATAGAGCCCATAGTTAACAAGAAATGATGGTGTACTTAAAAAAAAAAAACATGTTCAGAGGGTGGATTTCATGTTAACAGCTTTCACAGAATTAAAAATGAAAGAAAAAAGGAAAAGAAAAGAAAACTTACAAAGCTACACAGGGAAACTTTTGGATGTGATATATATGTTTATTACCTGGACCTTGGTTATATTAACATGAGTGTGTACCTATGCCCAAACCCACCAAATTGTGTATGTTAGTTATATGTAGTTTTTGTTATATCAATTATACCTGAAAAAGTTATGGGAAAAAAAAGACGCCTGCCCTTAGGAATTAAATTTTCACTTGAAAGCAGAAAGCCTTTTTGAATCTTCCAATTGCATAGATCATCTGGTTGGTTCCACCTTCCTCTTTGGCAATCCAGAAGAGTTCTTGTCATGCCCCATATTTGCATATTATTAGTGAATGGTATTCAAATTTTAGTGTATTTGTTATCCAGGAAATTTTTATTACACTAGATATAACTTGAATGATGTTATCATATAATATAATGAGAAAAATAGACCAATAAGGAACAATAGGGCCTGCCAAAGAAAAGAAGTGCTGAATAGAAAACCAGTGCGACTCTTGGGAAGCATTGGACAAAATAATTAGTTCTCATTAAGGAGTCAAAAAAGAGCTTATTGAATTGTTACATGATGTGTTATTTGCCTTTCTCTCTGGGTTCAACTTTTACCACCACCCTTGCTAATAGTTAGGATAAGAGAACTTTATGCTTTAGTAACAAACAATTCCTTAGTCTTGATTGCTTAACACAAAGCACCACCTAACAATGCCATTTACATGAATTCTGTTGTAGATGACTCTCTATGCCACTGTCCTTCACGTGGTGACTCAATGAAGCAACCTACCCTAACCTGTTGGTACCCTCATTTCAAAGGCTCTCATGCTCACTGCATTAGGGGAAGAAATGCACTGGAGGGATATGTGGAAAAGGGGCTTTTCAAAGTCACAGTTCAGGTATAGCACACATTACTCCTGCTCTGATTTTATGGGTTAGAAAGAGTCATGTGGTTCTATCGAATAGCAAGGGGACTGGGAAGTGGTTGTCCACATGCCTAGAATAGAGAAGTGCTATGGGATGTGATGAGCCACTGCACTGACCCTTCCACACCCACTCTCACCACGATTCTAGACTCACCATGACATTTAGATTCCTTGAACATACCTAAGACATATGTTGCTTTGCTACCCACTAGCATATTTTCTCGGAATTGTCAGAAGATACTCTGGGTGGCATATACTGTTCCCTCAAATACTTGGTTATCCTCTAAGGTATCTGTTCCAATGCCACCCTTCTTTCCCTTTCCACCTTGTAAAAGCTGGATATTTCTACATTTGAGACTCGACAAAACATTTTGCACATGTTGATTAGAGTGTACAACATACACTACTTGCATCATTTCTTTCCTGTCTATGTGTCTTTCTTCCTACTCTGTCTGCTTTTAGGTGGTTAAATGGGTAGAGGCAACATTTAGTTGTATTTTACTTATTTCTTTTTCACTGCTTTTCATTCACAGCACCTACCAAGTATCTCACACATAATAATGCTTAATCAAAAGTTGCCCAACAGGTTGGAATTGTATCTAAGACTTAAAGAGTTAGCATATATTATTTTTAAAATATTTTCTTTTGATTAGTCTTCTTCTTTAGGACTAGGTCAACAAGGGTCATATTATCATCATTCTGTACATATTGGAAGTGCCTAATCCTCTACAGAATAAGAGAACATTTATGGTCATTTTTCAACTTGACCAGTATCTCAGTCTTACCGTTATTAATGGAACTAAGATCGAGAAACTCAATTAGGGTAAGAAAGAGATAACATCTCCAGCTCAAGAGTAACATCGAGAATAACTTAATTGTGTTAAACTTTTATTCTTATGTCTCTAAGCTATAAAGAACTCCACTCAATATATTATTTTCCTATTCTTAGCTTGAGAAATTATGCTTCGCTTTAATACCTAATTTAGTTTCATTTCAAATTTTCATTAAAATGCTGCAGGTTCTCTTCCTCTGTCAATGCAGATAATCTGTCTGGACCCCAAATTATCCCCACGAGCACCTGCTTGCTGCCAGACTTCCTTTTCAGCTATACAAATAGGCATTTTATAACTAACCATATAATAGAAATGTATGATTTACGTAGGCAGAACATAGTGTTTCATTAAAATAAATTAGAAAAGTTTAGACCTTGAGTTCAAACCAGGGTAATTGCCTCATCATTACCTTGCCTGCAGTTTTTTCATTTCCAGCTGTCAATTCTCTGTTCTGTTTTCTTTGATGAAATTTATGGTGGTCCATCGAATGGTCTTCAGCTCTTTCCGAAAGTGACTCTCTCTTGCATGTGTGTTCTATTTCCTCCACTTGAATAATATATATTCAATATATATATTCAATAATATATATTAATATATACTTAAGACCTCAGTTTAAATTCCCGTGTGTGTGTGTGTGTGTGTGTGTGTGTGTGTGTGTTCATGTAGTTAGCATTAAATTGCCATCAACTTTGCCAGTGAATTAGTCTGTTTCCATGCTGATGACAAAGACATACCTGAGACTAGGTAATGTATAAAGAAAAAGAGGTTTAATTGACTCACAGTATTGTGAAAGACATGTCTCACATGGTGACAGACAAGAGAGAATGAGAGCCAAGTGAAAGGCACAACCATTTATAAAACCATCAGATCTCGTGAGACTTATTCACTACCACAAGAGCAGTATGGGGGAACCGCCACCATGATTCAGTTCACTTTTACCAGGTCCCTCCCACAACATGCGGAAACTGTGGGATCTACAATTCTAGATGAGATTTGAGTGGGGACACAGCCAGACCATATCAGGCAGACATTATGTTAGGCACTGAAAAAAGGGAGACTAGTTGGTACTCTCCTGCCTGAATGCTCCAGTAGAAAAGGAGAAACATAGAGCTATTTTGCAATTGAGTGTGAATACTGCTGTATTAAATGTGCAAAAGTCATTTCAAAGGAAATGCACAATGTTTGCTGAAAGGTGAATAAGAGAAGGTTTTCCAGAGAAAGGAAGAAATGTGGTCTCTGAGAATGAGAAAGATCTGTCCCTTAGTGAGGGGTAAGAGGTCTTCTCAGTCAGTGGAAGTAGAAAGCTCTGACTGCTGACTTATGTCCCACTTTTAGACTGTCCCAGTGCTGTTGAGGGAGAGCCATTCCAGACTAAGACAGTCCACGATGCTCTGAGGTCCTACCACATGGCTCCAGGAGAGGGTGGATGATTTCTCCAAGCCTCTCTGTAGCAATGTCACAGGTGGAGTGAGTCAACATGGATTCATTAGTGACCAATGACCTTGACAAGAATGCACAAGAAGAATGACAGCCCTCCTTCATTCTCTAAGTATTTCAATCCCGAACTCTGCTGTACATACGTGCTTTTCTTGAATTTGCTCATGTAACTTCTGCAGGACCCTGAGGTTTTGCACTTTTCCTGTGCCATCGGGTCTGCTCTTAGTCTATACTTCCCATGGAACAACATCTTTTTTTCTCTCTCCCTCCCCTTCCCCATAGAACATCTTCAGAAAAATGGAGGAATAAGCCCTACTGTGTATTCAGGGAAAGGAACACTATAAAATCAGTGAGCCAGACCTGGCGTGGTGGCTCGCGCCTGTCATCCCAGCACTCTGGAAGGCCGAGGTGGGTGGATCACCTGAGGTCGGGAGTTCAAGACCAGCCTGACCAACATGGAGAAACCCCTTCTCTACAAAAAATACAAAATTAGCTGGGCATAGTGCCGCATGCCTGTCATCCCAGGTACTTGGGAGGCTGAGGTAGGAGAATCGCTTGAATCTGGGAGGGGCAGGTTGCAGTGAGCCGAGATCGTGCCATGGGAAACTCCAGCCTGGGCAGCAAGAGCAAAACTCCATCTCAAAAAAAAAAAAAAAAAAAAAAAAAAATCCAGTGGGCCAGAGCGTGAAGCATATGTCAGGAGGAAGTAAACATTAGCACAGAAATGGCAACAGTCTTAGTGGCTCAAAGGCCAGGCTGAGAAACTGCTTTATACCACAAAGGTGGGGAGCCACTGCAGGGTGTAAGTGGGAGGGGTGCTGGACACATTTACTGGAGAAGCTGCACCTGCAGGCTGCTTGAGGGATGTGTTGGAAGGGAAAGTCTGTACCCAAGAGGACCCAAAGAAGCCTGTGGGATAAGTTCACTTGAAAAACATGGAGAGCTAGGCTTTGACAATGACTACATAAAGGAAACTTATCTAAATGCTAAAGGAATAGCACACTCGAGATGAAGTAGCTGGGTGGGTAGCAGTGCAGGGTCCTTTATCTCACAGTTCCCTTCAGTCCTCTTCAGAATCAGAAAATATTTGGCTAACCACAGAAGAGAATAAGAACATGAATGAATATTACTATGGGCTGGAAGCAGAAATGACAGATTTGAGAGCCAGCGCTTACTTCTTTGTTATTGTTGTCAGATTCTGGCTCTGTCATCCAGGATGGAGTGAAGCAGTGTGATCTCTGCTCACTGCAACCTCCACCTCCCAAGTTCAAAGGATTCACTGCCTCAGCCTCCCAAGTAGCTGGATTTACAGGCATGCACCACCATGCCCAGCTGACTTGCCTGCCTTTCTTCTTCCTTCCTTCCTTCCTTCCTTCCTTCCTTCCTTCCTTCCTTCCTTCCTTCCTTCCTTCCTTCCCTCCCACCCGCCGGTCTCACTATCTCATTCTGTCTTTCTTTCTTTATTTATTTCTTTCTTTCTTTAT
>CAUYOR010075938.1:0-31024 GCA_963573925.1 Callimico goeldii | reverse complement strand
TTATTACATTAGAAATTAAAACTAAGACAAAAATATTTACTAGCTCATTTAAAATTCATAGTAATAAACTCATTAAATACTGTAACAACATAATTTCATGAAAAAATATTTTCTTTCTTTCTTTCTTTCTTTTTTTTTTTTTTGATATGGAGTTTCGCTCGTTACCCAGGCTGGAGTGCAATGGTACGACCTTTGCTCACCGCAACCTCCGCCTCCTGGGATCAGGCAATTCTCCTGCCTCAGCCTCCTGAGTAGCTGGGATTACAGGCACGTGCCACCACGCCCAGCTAATTTTTTTGTATTCTTAGTAGAGACAGGGTTTCACCATGTTGACCAGGATGGTCTCGATCTCTTGACCTCGTGATCCACCCACCTCACCCTCCCAAAGTGCTGGGATTACAGGCGTGAGCCACTGCACCCGGCCAAAAAAATATTTTCTAAAACAAAAAAAAAATTAGTAGGAAAAGAGTGGCATTGCTTTAGAATTTTGCAAATCTCTTTAATTCCCAGCTTCATAAGAGAAAATTGGGTTCTCATTTGTTTCTGCATTCAATCTGTTGTAAAAACAGTTTTGAATGAAATATATGAAAAAAAACAGGCTTCTTACAAAAATAGCTAGAAAAAGAAGGGAGGGATATTATAATTATAATAATCTTTTCAAATGATTGTGTATATTCCTCCACGACACTACACCAAAACTAAAAACAAAAGTGGTGGGTTTTTTTTTCTTTTTTTGAGACAGAGTCTCATTCTGTCGTCAGGCTGGAGTGCAGTGGCGTGATCTTGGCTCAGTGCAACCACCATCTCCTGCCTCAGCCTCCCGAGTAGCTGGGACTACAGGTGTGCGCTACCATGCCTAGCTAGGTTTTGTATTTTTAGTAGAGGTGGGGTTTCACCACGTTGCCCAGGATGGTTTTGATCTCTTGACCTCATGGTCTGGCCACTTCAGCCTCCCAAAGTGCTGGGATTACAGGCATAAGCCACCATGCCCGGCCTGGTTTCTTAAAGGTTGGTTGCAATATGGAATCTGAAACTGTATCAGAGACTATTTTTATACTCTGTTACATGAAAATCCATTGGCCTATCTTATACTTTGAATGGATCTTTTATTCATACATGATTCTGTAACATCCGAACAGTAGTCATTTGGGCATTATGAATTCACTGAGTTATGCACATCTTCCAATGATTTCACATTTATTATAAAATATCAAAAAATCTAATTTGTTAATATCTCTACTGATCTTATCAGAAAAATGTTGAAATATTGAGATGTCCATGTGTGGTGGCTCACACCTGTAATCCCAGCACTTTGGGAGGCTGAGGGGGGCAGATACGAGGTCAGATCAAGACCATCCTGGCCAACACGGTGAAACCCCGTCTCTAATAAAAATACGAAAAATAGTCAAGCATGGTGGCACATGCCTGTAGTCCCAGCTACACAGGAGGCTGAAGCAGGAGAATTGCTTGAACCCAGGAAGTGAAGGTTGCAATGAGCCAAGATCACACTACTGCACTCTAGCCTGAGTGACAGAGCAAGACTCTGTCTCGAAAATATATATTGAGAGAGAGAGAGATGTCAGGCTTATGGTGGCAGATGTAAGTTTTTCAGAATTCTAATCTCCATTTGAAAGCTGGAGACTTTTCTTTCTTATTTAAAAGGAAAAAGACGGGGTTTCACCATGTTGGTCGGGCTGGTCTTGAACTCCCAACCTCAGGTGATCCACCCGCCTTGGCCTCCAAAGTGCTTGGATTACAGGCGTGAGCCACCATGCCCGGCAAAAGCTGGAGTTTTTTCCCTGCAAAAAATACTGCCAACTGTTTCCCTTGAAGTGTCAGGCTTACTTCATTCATCTTTGAGAAAAGGTCAGCAGCCAAAACCCCAGTCTAATAACCATACTTTGACTATCATTTCTTTCAAGTAAAAATGGTACCCCCAAAAGAACAGCTAGTTCAGCTTGTAGTTCAAACAGTCCACACCATGAATGCTTTTCCCCGGGACAACAATAAAGCTTCAGTGTGCAGTGGCTGTTGTATGCCTATTTCCCATTTCATCATCACATTTGTTTTTAGATGGCGTCTTACTATGCTGCTCAGGCTGGCCTCAAGTAATCCTTCCGTCTCAACCTTCTGAGTAGACATTTGTTTTTGAGTAAAATGATGTATAATCAAAAATTGAGATTTCATAAAATTAAATGTTTCATCAATAACATTTTTAAGTAAAACTGGCTTCATTGTTTTTCCTAAGTTTTAAGAGTGTCCGAGCGTGGCCAACATGGTGAAACTATGTGTGGCAATGAGAAATATAATGACAACTATAATAGTAGTTTAGTGCTACTGATTTGGCTTGTGCTAAGGGGTAAGCAGCTTTACCTGCCATCGATTTGTGACATCAGTGCAGATGCTGACACAGCGCAACAGGCAACCAAAATACACGACCAAACTAAGAACCACTCTACAAAAGGGTAGTTCTCAGGCCAGGCACAGTGGCTCACGCCTATAATCCCAGCACTTTGGGAGGCTAAGACAGTTGGATCACAAGGTCAGGAGTTGGAAACCAGCTTGGCCAATATGGTGAAACCCCATCTCTACTAAAAACACAAAAATTAGCCATGCATGGTGGCGTATACCTGTAGTCCCAGCTACACGGGAGGCTGAGACAGAATTACTTTAACCCAGGAGGCAGAGGTTGCAATGAGCCAAGATCACACCACTGCACTCCAGCCTGGGCAACAGAGTAAGACTCTGTCTCCAAAAAAAAGTAATTCTCTGATTTGCTCAGAGAGAATAAGTCTTATAAACATAGCTCTTCTTGCTTAAACTACCAATACGTTCAGCTTTTTGTTTCAGATATTAAGTGTTGGCCTCTTCCCTCAATATTAGTATTTCTTCTAATGAGTTTTGTGCCTTCTTTTTTTCATTATTTCATTTCCCCTTGTGGTTTTTTTCTTTTTTTAAGAGATGGGTCTCACTCTGTTGCCTAGGCTGGAGTGCAGTGGCATGATCATAACTCACTGCAACCTTGAACTCCTTGGCTCAACTGATTCACCTCAGCCTCTTCCTGAGTAGCTAAGACTATAAGTAAATGCCACTATGCCTGCCTAATTTTTAATTATTTGTCATTATTATTTAGTAGCAACAGAGTCTTGCCATGTTGCCCAGGGTGGCCTTAAACTCCTAGTCTACAATGATCCTCCTGCCTGAGCCTCCCAAAGTGCTGGAATTACAGGTGTGAACTATCGGGCCTGGCCTCTTTAGTTAGCCATTAAATTTACACTTTACATACTCTTTTTATTCTTGTGTTGGTTGGCCTAGAAATCTTTAGCCTACATAATTAACTGAAAAAAGTCTAAGTTTATCAACATACTTAACTGATCTACCACACAAGAAAGATACTTTAATTCTTAATGCTCTCTCTCAATTTAAATTGTATTATTAAGATTAGGTACGGTGGTTCGTGCCTATAATTCCAACACTTTAGGATGCATGGAGTTCAAGATCAGCCTGAGCCACATAGCAAGACCATGTCTACCAAACATTTTAGAACATTAGCCAGGTGTAGTGGCACACTTCTGTAGTTCTAGCTACCTGGGAGACTGAGGTGGGAGGACTGCCTGGGCCCAGGACTTTGAAGTTGCAGTGGGCTATAACTGTGCCACTGCACTTCAGTCTGGGTGGCAGAGCAAAACCCTGTCTCAAAAAAAAAATTACTAACTGGTAGTATAGTTCCATCTTTCTGTATTTATAACGCCAAATATTGATTGGATGATACTGCCTTTTTTGGCAGGGGTGGTATACAGCCAATGGAGCACAGTATAGTATAGGAGTATCTTATTGTGGTTTTAATTTGCATCTTATCCTAATTACTAATGATGCTGAGAATCTTTTCAAGTGCTTACTTGCCATCTGTATGTGTACTTTGGTAAAATGTTTATTCATATATTTGTCTATTTTTAACTGGTGCTTTGTCTACTTGTTGCTGAATAGTAAGGTACAAGACCTTTGTCTTGTATTGACTTTGTTTTGACTTTGTATTGACTTAGTAAAGTATAATAATAAAGTACAAGACCTTTGTTGTATATGTTTTGCAAAATTTCCTCCCAGTCTGTGGCTTGCCTTTAAATATTTGTAACAGTGTTATTTAAAGAGCAAAAGTTTACTTTGCAAAAGTTCAATGTATTGTTTTGTTTGATGCTTTTGTGCCCTATTTAAGAAATCTTTACCAAACTCAACATCACTAATATTTCTCTTCTATATTTTGTTCTATGAGCTTTTTGGTCTTAGCTCTTCCATTTAGGTGTATGATCCATTTCAGGTTAATTTTGTATATGGTGGGAGATTAGAATCAATGTTCATTTGCTTGTTTTTTGTGCAACCAGTTACTGAAAAGATTATACTTTCTCCTTTGAATTGCCTGGGCTCCTTTGTGAAAAATCAATTGGCCATATATGTGTGGGTCTGTTTTGGGGCTCTGTTTTCTGTCCTATTTATCTATACAACTATTTTTATACCAGCACAACTCTATCTTAATTGTTGTGGTTTTATGATAAGTTTTGAAAGCAGGTAATACAAACCCTCCAACTTTGTTCTTTTTCAAAATGGTGTGACTGTTCTTGATGGTCTATATTTCTATGTAAGTTTTAAAATCATTTTTCAATTTCTACCAAAGCAAAAATTTTTTAAAGACAAAAAATGCAAGCCTTCTGGAATTCTGATTGAGAGAATATGTTAAATTTTAAAATACATTGGGGGCCAGGTGCAGTGGCTCATACCTGTAATCCAGCACACTGGGAGACTGAAGTGGGTGGATTACTTGAGGTCAGGAGTTTGAGACCAGTCTGGCCAACATGGTGAAACCTCACCTCTACTAAAAATACAAAAGTTAGCTAGGCATGGTGGTGCGTGCCTGTAGTCTCAGCTATTCAGGAGGCTGGGCCAGGAGAAGCACTTGAACTGGGAGGTGGAGGTTGCAGTGAGGCAAAATCATGCCACTGCACTCCAGCCTGGGCAACAGAGCAAGACCCTATCTCAAAAAATAAAATAAATGCATTGGGGAGACTCAGAATCTTAGCAATAATAGGTCTTCTGACCCATGAACATGGTATATTGATTTCAATATTCTTTAATTTCCCATAGTAATTTTTTGTGGGTTTTAGTGAACATCTTGGCCGTTCTGCTCCCTAGAGGGCCTTCCTCCTTGTGCTTAGATGGGCCATCCTCCTATCACGGAATGAATAGGTATACAGAAATAATTATCCAACCATATCAAGTGAGTTGCAATGAACCCTATGGAAATAATATAAATCAAGTCTTCACTTTTATTCTCCCTTTCCACTATGTCTCTCCTCTTGCAAAGGCAACCATTCTATTTTGTTTATTGAATGTGTGTGCGTGTGTGGGTGTGTGTATACAATGCATATATAGCTTATGTTCTCAATACATTTATGTTTTATATAATGTAATTTTTCTTATCAACTTTATAAAGGAATAGTTTACATATAATAAATTGCATCAATTTAAAGTGCACAATTTGAAGTTTTGAAAGTGGTACGTATACATAAAACCACGATCAAGGTGCAGGATGTTTCCATCAATCTCAAAAAAAATATTTTATGTCCTTCTGCAGTCCATTCCTTCCTTCACTCTAGGTGAGTGAACTACTGATCTGTTTTTAAGTTACTAATTTAGTTGCTATTTCACATACATGGTGCCATACAATATGTACTTTTTTTTCCTTTTTTTTGACCATTGGGCAAGACACTGTACTTTTTTCAATATCCAATTTCTTTTGCTCAGCATAATGAATTTGATATTTATGTATATCGTTTGCCCTTTTATTTTTCCTTTCCTTTTCTTTTTTTTTTTTTTTTTTTTTTTGAGACTGGTTCTCACTCTGTCCCCCAGGCTAGAGTACCACAGTGCGATTATAGCCCACTGAAGCCTCAAAATCCTAGGCTCACGTGATCCTCCCACCTCACCCTCCTCAGTAGCTAGGACTACAGGCATGTACCACCATGCCTGGCTAATTTTTTATTTTTATTTTTTGTAGAGAAGGGGTCTCACTATGTTGCCCAGGCTGGTCTCAAACTCCTAGCCTCAAGTGATCCTCCCAATTTGGCCCCTCAAATTGCTAGGAGGCAATGCACCTAGCCAGTATTTTTAATTTTTGTAAACTTTAACAAGTAATTTTTAATTTTATGGTTCATGCTTCTTGTATCCTAAGAAATCTTTGTGTGTATCTTTCTAATGTGCATAAATGAAACTGTGTTTCTGTTTCCTTTTTGATTCCAACTGTGTTTTCTAGCTCTCATCCATGTTGTTTTTGTATATTTGGTCTGTTATTTCTAATAACTGTGGTGTATCATTTGGTAATATAAATACCCTATTTTTTGCCTATTCAACCCCCACCCCAGGATGGAAATACATTCATCCTCCAACTTACTGGGTTGACAAGTAATGCATGTTTCTGGTAAGTTCTGTGGAATATAAATAAAATACTTGCTGAGCTAAAGGCTACTTAAGTTAATTAGTTAATGCTAGAGTGTTCGCCAGAATGGCTGTACCAATGTACTTTTCTACCAGTAAAGGATGTAAGTTGCAAATAGTCTCACATTCCAGCCAACATGTGACATTATCTAGCTTCTAATGTTTTGTCAGTCTAAGAGGTATAAAATATTTTACTTTAATTTGAATATTTTTATAGCCCATGAGTTTGATTATCTTTTCATATGCTTAGCATTACGGGTTTCTTATTCTGTAAATTGCCTGTTCTAATTCTTTGCCCATTTTCTACTGGGGTTGTTCTTTTTTCTTCTTGATTTGCAGGAATTCCTTATATATTCTAGGTATCAACCCTAGTGAATTTTTGATATTGAAAATTTTTTCTTCCAGTAAATTATCTGTACGTTAACCATGTCTATGATGTCCTTAATAGCACAAAATCCTTAAATTAGATTTAAACAACTTCATCAACTTTTTGCCTATAATTTTTGCTTTTAAGGTCTGTTTACTCCTTCCCTTAGACACCTAAGTCAAAAAGATAATCTTTTATTATGATTTTTTTTTTTGGAGACAGGGTCTTGCTCTATCACTTACGCTGGAGTGCAGCCTTGATCTCCCAGACTCAAGCAGCACTTCCACCTCAGCCTCCCGAGTAGCTGGTACTACAAGAATACACCACTACACTCAGCTAATTGTGTACAGATGGGATCTCACTATGTTGCCCAGGCTGGTCTGAAAATCCAAGCCATCCCTCCTGCCTCATCCTCCCAAAGTGCTGCTATACCTAGCCACAAAGATAATCTCTTATTTTCTTCAGTTACTTTCTAATTTTACCAGTCTTATTTAAATCTTTCATCCACCTGAATTATACACTTGTACCTGGAGTTAGGGATGGACTCAGTTGTGTTGGGCTTCATCCAGTGAGCCTGTATGCCCTTTCTCCTTCAACTTGTGGTGCCATCTTTATGCTCTATTAAATTCCTATCACACATGATGCCAGCAGGGTAGCTCATGCCTGTACTCCCAGCAATTTGGAAGGCTGAGGTGGGTGGATTGCTTAAGGTCAGGAGTTAGAGACTAGCCTGGTCAACATGGTGAAACCTTGTCTCTACTAAAATACACAAATTAGTCAGATATGGTACTGAGTGCCTGTAATCCCAGCTACTTGGGAGGCTGAGGCAAAAGAATTGCTTGAATCCAGGAGGCAGAGGATGCAGTGAACCAGGATGGTGCAACTGCGTCACTCCAGCCTGGGTGACAGAGCAAGACTCTGTCTCAAAAAGCAAACAAACACAATTCCTATTATACATGAGTTCTGTCTCTGAGTTCTTTATTTTTTAAATTGGTAATTTTTTCTGTCTTAGCACAATGCTGCTATTTTTAATTGTATGACTCTAAGAATATCTTTATGTCTGAGAGGGCAAGGCCCTCTCCTTTTTACAATGAGAAATAAAGCTAGCCCGTAATTTTGGTGTATACAGGTCTAGATTTCTCTAGTGAACTATGGTTCTCTGAAGGTAGCTGGACTGGAAAGAGAGAGAGAGAGAGAGAGAAGGAGACAGTAAGTTACCTGGCAGTACACCAAGGCAGGAGCAAGGTCTGGGTGGGAAGCAGCACAGTCCTTCCAGGTACAGCAGGAGGGTGTGCCGGAGCGTCCTCCAGCCCAGCTGCAGCCCTTCTAACCCAGGGCACCTGTGAATCTTGAGAAGGCTATAATATAAAGAACTGGGTTACCAGAGGCCCAGCTAGGGAAATCCCTTCAAAAAGAGCAGCTCATTAGAAGTAGGAGGAGCTTTCATCAGGTCAAAGAGGAAGAAAGCCACTGCCAAAGGTCAGCAGTCTAAAACAGATTACAGTAACATGAAGTTTAGAGCATGACATCAGCAAGGATGCAAAAAGTAGTAGAGAGCAGCAGGGAGGGAACTGAGGCCTATCTGCATTCCTCCTACCATCACATGCCCTCTCAGAACAAGTGGTGATTCTCAAAGTATGGTCCACAGCCTAACTGATCCAAAAATGCAAATCCTTTCTTTGTGACACATGAGATTCACAAACTTTCACTTTTATTTACACTTAGGACTTACTTATTAGAAACCCATAAAATAAATTACTGAGTTATAAAAATGTGGTATAGGTAAAATAAAAAATAGCACCTTACTGGAGTATACTGTGAGCCCTATACCAGCATTCCGTTAAACAATCTGCACACCAGGCAGTATTCAACTGTACTGCACAGCCACTCTCACTCATGTCCATGCATGTAGAGGGTCCCTACGGTTCTCTGGAATATGCTCTGCTATCAGTGCGTCATCAGTGATATCTTGAATTGGACATGGTGTGCAATCGTATTACTGCTTTTAAATTATAAATTTTAGTTAGCTTAGCCATTAGTTCAGTTTCTGTAAATTATTTAGTTATTAGCTCTACAATGAGTACTGATGCATATTTACGCCAATAAGATTTTTGACTTAATTTTCCAATTACAATGTCCAAGGCATATATGAGTTACTGTTCAAATATGAATAATTTTTTTAAGATTTATACATAATCCTCTAAAATTTGTTTGTAGAGAGACAGTCCACCCCTATCATCCAGTTCTTTCTCTACTGAAAGTGACATTGGATGAAATAAATAGAACAAGAGGTTTTTTGCCCTGAAGTTTGCTATAGTCAAAAAAGTTTGTGGCTCATGTCAGCACTTTGTGATTCTGAGTCAGGAGAATCAGTCGAGTGCAGGAGTTCAAGATGAGCCTGGGTAAACATGGTGAGAACCCATTTCTACAAAAATACAAAAATTAGCCAGGCATGGGGTGAGCACCTGTAGTCCCAACCACTTGGGAGGATAAGGTGGGAGGATTACTTGAGCCGAGGAGGTGGAGGTTGCAGTGAGCTGGGATTGTACCACTGCACTCCAGCCTGGGACACAGAGTGAGACCCTGTCTGATACAAACAAACAAACAAAAAAGAATTGTGAGGAAATAAGAAAGAAGAGCCAAGGAAAAAAATTTAGTCTGTGACAGGTGGATGAATCAGGGGTTTCAGATATCAAGTATTGTTATTCAGAGCACAAACTTTGAAGAGACAGGAAACCTTTCTCTGTCTCTGCTAGGGACTAACCCATTTAAAATTGTTTTCCCACCTGCAAAATGGAACAAGAGCAATCCCCACTTTACCACTCCATCAGTGTGATCTCAAAAAAGACATCACTGGTTTTACCGTAAAATGTGGAAATACTACTAAACATATCTAGTAGAAGATTAAATAAGATGATGCATGCAAAGCACGTTAGAACAATGTGAGCTCCAAGCACACAGTTGAATGTTCAAAATTTGTAGGCCAGGTGCAGTGGCTCACATCTGTAATCCCAGCTTTTTGGGAGGCCAAGGTGGGTGGATTGCCTGAGGTCAGGAGTTCGAGACCAGCCTGGCCAACAAGGTGAAACCCCATCTCTACTAAAAATATTAAAATTAGCCAGGCATGCTGGCAGGTGCCTGTAATCCCAGCTACTCAGGAAGCTGAGACAGGAGAATCGCTTGAACCTGAGAGGCGGAGTTTGCAGTGAGCTGAGATTGTACCATCATACTCCGGCCTGGGTGACAAGAAACTCTGTGTCAAGAAAGAAAAAAAAAAGGTAACTGATTATAACCTCTCAAGGTTGCTAGATTATAACCACCATGAGAGTAGGCCAGGCCTATATTCATCTTTCTATCCCAAAGACCTGACACAGAATACGCCAGGAATACTCTAACTGCCAATAAATGTTAATGTTGTTGATTTTGAGCTTCCTGCAAATGAAGTGTGGGACTGACCTATGTGTATACATATGCATTTGAGTGTCTCTCTATATGTATGTAAGTGAAAAAGATCATCCTTATATTCATTCCATCCTCATGTAGGAGTACATGAAGATCTACTTTAGCCATTTCAATGGCTGCAGAGTATCTGTCAAATGGACATGCCATTATTTATTTACTCGATCTTTTATTGTTTCCATTTTTTTATAAACAGTGCAAATGTGCACACCTGTACATATATCTGTGTGTGCTTGTTCTGTATTTCTTTAGGAAATAAAACTGATGAATCACAAGGTATGTATATTTATACTTTTGAATACACACTATTATACTGCCTTCCGGAAACCAACTTATATAAGAATAATGACTTATTTATGCATGTACAGGGCATTATCATTCTAAAATCTCTGCCAATATGAAAGGTATTGCCAATATGAAAGAATAAAATAACAATTATGTACCATCATTCTTTTATACTTTGTATTTCTTTAGAAAACGGTGAGAATATTTTTGTAAATGAACACTAACCATTTATAATTTTCCTTCTTTGAAATTAAGTTGTTCATGCATTTTATCAATTTTTCTCTTATTTAAGTGTTGATTTTTCCAAACAATTTATATTAAAGTTTTTTATATATATTAAGAATATCATCTCTCTGTCATATATACCAAAACTACTTTTCATGGCTTGTTATTCATCTTAACTTCACTTAGAATTTCTATAGAATCTTTTCAAACAGAAGTTTTAATAAAGGATAACTTTTTTTTTTTTGAGACAAGATCTCACTCCGTCACCCAGGCTCGAGTGCAGTGGCACGAACACAGCTCACTGCAGCCTCAAGTGAGGCTGGGCTCAAGCAAGAATCCTGCTCAGCCTCCTAAGTAGCTGGGACTACAGGCACACACCACCATACCTGGCTAATTTTTTTTTAACTTGTTGTAGAGACACGGTTTTGAATGTTGCCTAGGCTGGTCTTGAACTCCTGGGCTCAAGAGATCCTCCTGCCTTGACCTCTGAAAGTACTGGGACTACAGGCACGAGCCACTGTGCTGGCCAAAAGATAACACTTTTCATTCTTTTATTTTATGGTTTGCTGTCAAGCTAATAAAATCCCTTTCTAAATCCCAATATCATATTCTTTATTATCTTTTAGTATTTTAGTTTAGTTTTTTAAAACTAAGTCTCTAGCAGAAATTTATTTTATAAGGTGTGTATTTATTTTACTTACCTATTGATGGATTTAGGTTGTTTCCAGTACCTGGTTATTGTTAACAAAGCTGCTGCAAACATTTGTTTACAACTCTTTTTGTAGGCAAAGGTTTTCATTTATCTTGGGTAAATATCTATTAATACAGTTGCTGAGTCATGTACTAAATATATGCTTAACTTTATAAGAAATTGTCAAATTGTTTTCCACAGTGGCTGCACCATTTTACTTTCCATTTGACAACACAAGAGAGTTGCTAAGTTGAAGAATGTCAATCTTTAAATTTCAACAATTCTAATGAGTGTGAAGTGGCATTTTTGTTGTTCTTGAGGCTAAAGTGCAGCGGCATGATCTTGGCTCATTGCAACTTCTGCCTCCCAGGTTCAAGCAATTCTCCTGCCTCAGCCTCCTGAGTAAGTGGGATTATAGGCACACACCACCACATCCAGCTAATTTTTTTTTTGTATTTTTAGTAGAAATGGAGTTTCACCATGTTGGCCAAGATGGTCTCAATCTCCTGACCTTGTGATCCACCCACTTCGGCCTCCCAAAGTGCTGGGATTACAGACGTAACCCATGGCACCTGGCCTCACTTTTTTAAAGGTTTTAATTTGCATTCCCTGATGTCTAATGATGCTGAATCTTTTGAGGTGTGTCTTAATCCACTCTGTGTGCTATAACAAAATACCTGAGACTGGGTAACTTATTTTAAAAAAAGAAATTTATTTTTTCACAGTTCTGGAGGTTCTGAAGTCAAACATCAAAGCATTAGCACGTTTGGTGTCTGGGAAAGCCCCAGTATCCTCTTCCAAGAGGGCACCTTCAACGCTGCATCCACGGGAGAGGAAAAACAGCGTGTCTTCACATGGCAGAAGGCAGAAGGCAGAAGGCAGAAGGGGCAAAAAAAGGACGAAATTCTATCAAGTCTTTTTATAATGGTATTCATCCATTTATGAGGGGAGAACACTCATGACCCAATCACTTCCCCAAGGACCCCATCTCCCAACACTGTAACACTGGGGATTGAGTTTCTAACACATGAATTTTTGGAAGGGACAAGAATATTCAAATCATAGCAACGTTCTTATTGGTCATTGTTCTTGTTGTTGTTGTTTTAAGATGAGGTGTCACTGTGTTGTCCATGCTGGTCTTGAACTCCTAGGCTCAAGTGATTCTCCCATCCTGGTCTCCCAAGAGTGCTTTGTCAACTTCTTAACTAGGTTGTCTGCCTTTTTATACAGTTGTAAGAGTTCCTTATATCTTCTGGATCCAAGGCCTTTGCCCAATGTATTTTGCCAATATCTTTCCCAGTGTGTGGCTTTTTATTTTCTTGATGGAACAATATGAAGAGCAGAAAGAATCTCAATGGATATAACTGATAAGTATTTCTTTTATGGTTAATGTTTTTTGTGCTACCCCAACAGCATGAAGATTTTCTCCTTTTCTATAAATTTTATGCTTAGGTCTATGATCTACTTAAAATTGATTTTTGTATATGGTGTGAGGTAGGAATTGTGGCTCCTTATTTTTCTATATAGATATCTAGTTATTTCAGCATATGTGGAAAAGACTCCCTATTGCACTGAATTATGTTATTACTTTTATCAAAATTCAATTGACTACATATGCATGGTCTATTTCTGGACTCTATTCTGTCTACTGACCTTTCACCAATACTGTATTGTCCTGAATACCATAGTAAGACTTGAAGTAAGGTAGTATAATCCCTCTTACTTCCATTTTCCAAAATTATTTTGGCTAGTATAGATCCTTTGTATTTTCATATAAATTTTAGAATCAGCTATTGATTTCTTTTTTAAAAAAGCATGCTGAAATTTTAATTAGGACTGCATTGAATCTATAGATCAGTCTTGAAAAAATGAGGACCTTCACTTGAAGAGTTCAAGACCAGCCTGGGCAACAATTCAAAACCTTTTCTATAAAAATAAAACATAGGCCAGGAGCAGTGGCTCACGCCTGTAATCCCAGCACTTTCAGAGGCCAAAAGTGAGTGGATCACAAGGTGAGGAGTTTGAGACCAGCCTGCCCAATATGGTGAAACCTTGTCTCTACTAAAAATAGAAAAATCAGCCAGTGTGGTGGTCCACGCCTGTAATCCCAGCTACTTGGGAGGCTGAGGCAGGAGAATTGCTTGAACCTGGGAGCACACCTAGCTAATTTTGTATTTTTAGTAGAGACGGGTTTTCTTCCTGAACTTCCAATCTCAGGTGATCTGCCTCAGCCTCGAGAAGTGCCTGGTTTACAGGCGTTAGCCACTGTGCCCAGCCTTAAATTAAAAAAAAAAAAAAAAATCAGCTGGGGCTGAGTGCAGTGGCTCATGCCTGTAATTTCAGCACTTTGGGAAACCAAGGTGGGCAGATCACGAGTTCATAAGATTGAGGCCATCCTGGCTAACACAGTAAAATCCCATCTCTACTAAAAATACAAAAATCAGCTGGGCATGGTGGCACGTGCCTGTAGTCCCAGCTACCTGGAGGCTGAGGCAGGAGAATCATTGAACCCGGGAGGCCGAGTTTGCAGTGAGCCGAGATCACACCACTGCACTCCAGCCTGGGCAATAGAGTAAGACTCCATCTCAAAAAAATTAGCTGGGCATGCCTGTAGTCCTAGATACTTAGGAGACTGAGGCAGGAAGATCGCTTGAGCCTGGGAGGTTGAGGCTGCATTAAGCTGTGATCCTGCCACTGCATGCCAGCCTAGATGACAGAGCCAGACTGTGTCTCAAAACAAAAACAAAAACACACACCAAAAAAGTGGGGGGGAGTGTCTTAATATTAAGTCTCCTAATTCATAGGTATCATAAATCTCTCCTTATTTAGCTGTCTTTATTTAATCTCTTATTTAGATCTTTAATTCCTCTCAGCAGCATTTTTATAGTTTCCAGTGTAGAGGTCCTGCATATGTTTAGATTTATTTCTAAGTATCTTATTTTTTGATACTATTGCAAATAATTGTTTAATCTTATTTTCTATTTGTGTGCTTCTTGTATGTAGAAACACAATTGAGTTTTATATATTGTGTAATATTATTATATAGCAAGAAATACATATTTGGTTTCTGTTTCCAGTTTCTGAGACAGGGCTCCAGGAGCATTTTTTGTTCTAATGAGGTGACTCTTGGTGGGTTCCTGGACAGCCTCTTGTGATGAGGGCTGGTTACCAGGGGAACGAACAATGTGTTTGGAAGGCTGAAAGTTGAGTTTATCACCAATGGCAAATGATTTAGTCAATCATGCATACTAATGAGCTTTCCATAAAAATCCCTGAGCTATGGGGGTCTGGAGAGTTTCCAGAATGCTGAATACACGGAGGTGCTGGAGAATGGCACACCTGGAGACAGCATAGAAGCCCCGGGCCGGTTTCCCAATCCTTCACCCAAAGTATCTCTGCCTCTGGCTGGTTGGTTGGTTTGAGATAGAGTATCGCTCTGTCACCCAGGTTGGAGTGCAGTGGCGCAATCTCTGCTTGCTACAACCTCCACCTCCGGGTTCAAGCAATTCCCCTGTCTCAGCCTCCTGAGTAGCTGGGACTACAGGTGGCTACCACCACGCCCAGCTAATTTTTGTATTTTTAGTAGAGATGAGGTTTCATTGTATTGGTCAGGCTGGTTTCCAATTCCTAACCTCAGGTGATATACCTGCCTCGGTCTCCCAAAGTGCTGGGATTACAGGCGTGAGCCATGCCTCTGGCTGTTTATCTGTTTAATTTGAATATTCTTTATAACAAACCAGTAGACGGGAATGTTTTCCTGAGTCCTGGGAGCCACTCTAGCAAATTAATCAAACACAAGGAAGGGGTATTGGAAATCCCAATTTGTAGCCGGTTGGCCAGAAGTACAGGTCTATGTAATCACCTTAACAGAACCACAGAAAAAACATTCGACAAAATTTAAAACCCACTCTATAAAAACTTTCAGCAAACTAGGAAAAGAAGGAATTTTCCTCAAACTGATAAATGCTATCTGAAAAGTTTTACAACTAGCACCACATGTAATGAAGAAGGACTTACATTGCACCCAGGTAGATAATGCCAGAGTTTTATTTTGTTTCATTTTGTTTTTCTGTGACAGAGTCTCATTCTGTCACCCAGGCTGGAGTGCAATGGCATGATCCCAGCTCACTGCAACTTCTGCCTCCTGGGATCAAGTGATTCTACTGCCTCAGCCTCCCAAGTAGCTGGGACTACAGGCATGCGCCACCACAGTCAGGACGTGGCAGAACCAACTTGCAGTTTTCTAACTGAGAATGTATTGTTGCTCTGTAAGAATGGAGTTCTGGAATAAAGTTCCTTTGCTGTAGACACCTGTCTGCTGCTGGAACATGGCAATGGTACTTTCATCCTCCACGTCCAGGTGTGCAGGTGTGCCCATTTCATGGATTGGCCGCTTGTCAAATGGGAATCTGATCTGCCTCACTGACAGACCCTCTCATTCACAACAGGCTTTCATTAGTTTACTAAGTGGTGTATGCCTCTTAATCTCAAACTGCACCACAGAACCATGCTGCCCCACAGAACCATGCTGCCCCACCACCTTCAAATTAATATGATCATTGCTGTTAGTGTTGACGCCTCCCTTGGCATTTCATGGGCCACAGGGAATGGCAGAGATCTCCTCAGTTACTGCTTCACTCAAGAGGCACCAGGTCCGCACCGAATTAGCTCATCAGCAGCATCTCCTTGTTTTTAGATTTCAGAAGTTTAACTATGATGTACCTAGATTTTTTCCCCTAATATTTATCTTTCTTGGGGTTGGCTAAGCTTTTTGGATCTGTAAGTCAATATTTTTAATCAAATTTAGAAAGTTTTCAGCCTTTATTTTTCCTTCAGATGAGTAGGTATGGGAAATTAATTTTCAAAAAAATAAGAAAGTAATTTTTTCCTGCCCAATTCTCATATATATTAATCTATTTGATATTGTTTCACAGGTCTCTGAGGCTCTGTTCATTTTTCTTCAATATTTTTTCTTTCTGTGGTTCAGACTGGATAATTTCCATTGTGTTCTCTTCAAGCTCACTGCTTCTTCCATTATATCCAATCTGCTGTTAAGTGACACTTCCATTTCAGTTACTGTACTTTTCAGGTCTAGAATTTGCATTTGGTTCTTTTTTATAGATTCCATTTCTCTGCTGAGACTACTCATTGTTCACTACTATATTTTCCTTCAATTCTTTAAATATATTCATAATACTTTGTCTGCTAAGTGAAACACTAAGGCCATATTACCCATAGATTTTTCTTCTTGAATATGGATATTCTCCTATTTCTTTATAAGTCTCAGTAACTTTTTTTGAACATTAGCCACTGTGGCTATTACACATATAATGAATACCATTATCCTCCTATGAAGGGTGTCAACTTGTATTTTAGTAGATAGTTCAATGACTTCCTGTTCACCCTGAGCTTGTGTGGTCTTGTATGCATCATTAGTGTGACTCTGAGGAGAGCCCATGGCATTTTTGGCCTCTCTAACTTGCTGGGGGTTGGCTTTAGGCCTTTCTTGGGTGGGTCTACAGCAGATCTTACTCTTGGGTAAGATCTTTGTTCATAAGGCATGGCCTTTCTGGTGTCTCAGCTGGATGCCAGGGGTGTTAACAAAGTATTAATGAGATCTTTCTACTGATAGGGCTGGACCATCAACGTTCCTGGCATTGCTTTCCCCCCAACAGGGTTTGACCTCTAATTCTTTTCTATTCATCCTGTACCAGCTGCTCTCTATGTGGTTAAGCCTCAGGTGGTTTCACCCCATGTATAAATAATAGGCCAGTCCTTAGCTTCAGCATCACAGGAATGCCTCCATAAATTTCTGAGACCTTCTTGCTGAACAATTCCCTACCCTATGATGGTCCACCCCACAGATTCCAACTGTTTCAGCTGCCCAAACTCTGACCTCTGCCTCTTCAGAAGCTCAGGGGAAATCATCACAGCCTGTTTAGACTCCACTTACGGTACAGGGTTGGGAAACTGTCCTCAGAAAATGGAGCAAATGTGGGGCTCACCTCAAGTTTTCCTTCTTTTAGGAACTGAAATTAACTCTGCCTATTGTCTACAGGCTGACACAATTGCTTCATTTCTTTTGTCTAGTGTTATAGCTTTCTATAGAGAGAAGGCTAGTTCTGATACCACTTACTTCCTTACCATCGGAAGCAGAGTACCTACCCAAGCCACAGGCCAGAAACGTGGCTGGGAATGCCAGCCTCCACTTCATTTTTAAGACAAAAAAACTAAGAGTTAATACATCATCCTATGTCTATTACACTCACTTCAACATGTCCTCCTAATATCAGATCCAACTTTCACTTATGTACCAGAGAGTATTCTCCACAGTAATCAGATCAACAATGTATACTTTATAATTTCAATGCATATTTTATAATTTATCTAGTTATAATCTTTTTTCTTTCTGGGTTTTTTGTTTTTTTTTTTTTTTGAGATCTCACTCTGTCACCCAGGCTGGAGTGCAGTGGTGTGATCTCAGCTCACTGCAGCCTCCACCTCCCAGGTTCTAGCAATTCTACTGCCCCAGCCTCTGGAATAGCTAGAACTACAGGAGTGTGCCACCATGCCCAGCTAATTTTTTTATTTTCAGTAAAAACAGGATTTCACCATGTTGGCCAGGATGGTCTAGATCTCCTGACCTCGTGATCTGCCCACCTCGGCCTCCCAAAGTGCTGGGATTACAGGTGTGAGCCACCACGCCCTGTCATAATCTTTTACAAATATGGGGAAGAACACAAAGGGCATTGTAATAATTGATTAACACAGTAGCATGAATTAAAAAAAAATTTTCAGACAGAGTCACACAGGCTGGAGCACAGTGGCATGACCACAGCTCACTGCAGCCTTGACCTCCTAGGCTCAAACGATCCTTCCACCTTAGCCTCTCAAGTAGCTGGGACCATAGGCAAGTACCACCACACTCAGCTAATTTTTAAATTTTTTGGGGAGACAGGGTTTCCCTATGTTGCCCAGGCTGGTCTTGAACTCCTGGGCTCAAGCAATTCTCCTACTTCAGCCTCTAAAAGTGCTGAGATTACAGGCATGAGCCACCTCACTTAGTCATGAATTTTTAAAGGTCTCACAATGGAAACTAATTCTATAAAAGATCTACTTTATTAATTAGAAGTGAATTCCCTTCCTTCACCTTCCTCTCTCCCTTCCTCCCCTCTCTCTTCTTTCCCCTCTCTCCTTTCCCCCTCTCCCTCTCTCCCCTTCTCTCTCTCTCTCTCGACAGGGTCTTACACTGTTGCCCGGGCTGGAGTACAGTGGCGTGATCATAGCTCACTGCAACCTCGAAATCCTAGGCCTAAGTGATCCTCTTCCTCAGCTTCCTGAGTAGCTAGACCACATGCCATACAAGTATGCACCACCATGCTTGGATAATTTTTAAAAATTTTTTGTAGAGACAAGGCATGTGATGTTACCCAGGCTGGTCTTGAACTCCTGGCCTCAAGTAATCCCCCCAGCCTCAAGCAACCCTCCCTCCTCAGTCTCTCAAAGTGCTAGGATTCCAGATGTGAACCACCACACCCAGCAGAAATATGTAAAATTTTAAATTAATAAAAATATGCAAGGCTTCCAGGAAATGGACCACTGTGAAATAAATGAGGGCTACTGCAAAGAGGCAACTACCCAAGTCTTATACAAGGCACAGACCTAAATAAAGCATCAGAGCAAAGAGAAATAAGTCTTTTATCTTCATTTTGGAGCTGAAGAAACAAGCACACCCAACTCTTTCTAACTCCAGAGACTGATGATTTGTTCATTAATTAAAATATGTATTAAAAATATATGTAGATAGCTGAGGACTGGCTCAAGATGGTGCAGTGAGAACAACCCAGGATTGAAGCTCTCGGTGAACGCACGGAGGGGACATGGACGAATCTGGAGAACATCATTCTCAGCAAACTGACACAAGAACAGAAAATGAAATACCGCATATTCTCACTCATAGGTGGGTGAGGAAAAGTGAGAACACATGGACACAGGGAGGGGAGTACTGAACACTGGCGTCTATTGGGGGGAAAAGGGGAGGGCCAGCAGGGAGGGGGAGCTGGGGAGGGATAGCCTGGGGATAAATGCCAAATGTGGGTGAAGGGGTAGAAGGAAGCAAAACACACTGCCATGATCAATGCAACTGTCTTGCATGTTCTGCACATGTACCCCAAAACCTAAAATGCAATAAAAAAATTAAAAAAAAAAAAGCAACACAAAGGAAAAAAGGTTCACAAACTAATTTCTGAACACATTCACCCCTCTTTTAAAAATTACTGATGGGAAAATATCTTAATAAACCATTGTTGAAATAATGCAAATGTTCTGATTGCAACATGGCAATGCTAGCAACTCTGGGTTAAACAATAGCATCCTCCACATGAATGCCTGCAGATGCACAGCTGAGACCATGTGTGCCTGCACACACACACCCACACACAACCTCCTCAAGCAGACTTCACAGTCAGAGCAACCTTTTAAACACTTTGCCTTTATCACCCACAGAGACTACCAGTCTAGTGCAATCATCTACCCTCTCATAGAGACCGTGATACCTGTAATCAGTAACTCAGCATAGCAACCAGGTTTTACAACTAACTCCATGAACCAATTTGTTCCATATTTAATTTTTCTCTTTAAATTTTATGATTAATGCACTGCCCAGATCTTCAATGTTTTTGGCCTCCCAGGTCACTATGGAAAGTAGTCTGTTTTTCTTACACAATCATTTGAATAAATAATGTCCAGTCATCTGACTGAAAGTATTCATTACACATGAGCTATAGAAAATAATTACTCACAGAGCAAGTTTAGTAGCTTGAAAACAAATGACGTAGAATGATTTCTATAGAATTCTTCAAGTGGTTTCTTCAGAAATGATCCAAATTTCATCTTATGAGCATTGCACAATTATCCTTTTTCATTTGGTGAATATATTTCTCTTGGGTCAACATTCACTTTATGACTTTCTAATTCAGCAAATAAAGGCTCAGATCCAAAATGGCTTTGCCGTTTGTTAACAGAGCAATAATTATTTTACTGCTTCAATCTGGACAGTCAAAAAGATGACCTTATTTTGAACCTCCTGTAAGAGAGACAGTACTGTTTATAAATAAAATCTCATGCTGAGAAAGCCTTAGCTTCCTAAGGAAGAAAGCAATCACTGTGTTTGCAGGCAGCTAATGTTCTGCCCTTTACTTTAGGCACATAGTATCTAGATTTTCATCAACATTTAAAAAAAAATGGAGTTCTAAGTACAGAATCCTGTGTTTTGTTCATTCATAGCTGAAAACTATTCTGTTTAGGTAATATCCCACAAGCAGCTAGGATGCAAAAGGGACATTCTTTATTGAACCTTTTTACAAAGAAAATACTCCCACAGTTCTTAGTTCAGTCCCACAACATTCTTAAAGGGACATCTAACTAAAGAAGAGCTAGACATTTCTGTGAAGAATCAAAACATTTTTTAAAAAAATTCTTCAAGGAAATTTTAAAGTACAGCCAAAAATAAATTAACAAAAGATGGACTCAAAATTGGAAACAAAGCAGCCAGGTTTGAAAGTCACATTGTGAATTAAACAGGCCTCAACTCCAACATTTACAGGCTAGGTGACTTTAGACAAGTTATTTGATTTTGCTTAGACTCCACATGGAAATGATTGAATATACTATGTGTGAATCAACTAAGCCCAGTGCTGAGTACTCATAGGCACTCATTTTCTCCTTGGCTTTCCATTTGATATTGTAAATAACAACATCATTAGAGAATTCCATAATTTGCACATTCTTTGTATGTGTGGTTTGGATTATATTTGAGTGATTACTTGCCAGTCTGTAAACAAAGAATATCACAAAATATTCCATTTTGATATATGTTAAATTACCATCACAAGTGAATTCACAGTCTGTTATCTTTAATATTTGTTATTTGTAGAGCCTATGTGCTCAGAGAATAATGCAAAAGAAAAACCCATTCAAATGCAGATGTGAAAGTATGTGTTTAATTAATAAATATAAATGAGCTCATAATTATAAAATATCCTGGGTCCTGATCTCATTGAATTTATTGTTCTAAATGACAGAATCATCAAATGAATAGCATATTGCCACTTCTTTTGTGCAACCTAGTAAACTGGATCAAATACAAAATACTCTTTAATGGAGCACTGTCCTTATTACATAACCAACCACTGACAGACAAGGGAAGGTCAAGTCCACTTTTGAAAAGCTCTTAAGTAACAGGTCAGAAGACAAAAACATTAGGATGAGACCATTATAAGTTGTTGGCAGAAGAGGAAAGAAAAGTTTTTAATCTTTGATTCTCAATTGTAAAAATTCCAAAATATCATATTCACATTAATAAACATTTTTCATTTCAATGATGAATAGCCACCTGCTGAAGTCGAAGAAACAGGAGCACACTCCTAATTGAAAACAGAAAGATTGTGTGTATCTTCCATTGTGTACTTTGGCTCTCCAAATGTTCAATTTAAGAACTCTGGGGCTAAGCCTTAGAAACACCCCCTGTTCTCCATAAGCCAACACATTCTTCAGACACACACTGCATGCATTCAGTATAATTAGAATATGCACAGTTGGAATGCAGTGTCTGAGGCCTTTGCATTTTTAAAACAGTTTGTGTGAATTTTAAGTGAATTATCAGCTATGGCGAGGGTGTAGCAACTATGTATTTGGAAGGTTCTTAAAAGGAAATAATAGAACCCAAATGTTTTAATGTTCCTTTATCCTTTCAGAGAAACAGCCTCTGTCACACTTGCTACCTTCTGCCAAAGTCTACAAGGATTGAACTTACTGGTAGCCAACTAAGCTAAATGATGCTTGTTCAAGTTTCCAAAACAAGTCTTCACAATTTTCCATTTATGAAAATTAAAGGTAAGAACTACACTTTATCATTTTGAAGAACTACATTATTTAAAAAGTAAACTTAATTTTTAACTTTCCCATTCCCCTTCAAAACCCCAACCACTGCTTTTTAAGTCACGACAGTGGCAGCAGCATAATGCCCTCTTTCCTTACATGATAAATAAGATCTCTCAACTGGAAGTAAATTTAAAATCAACATCATTTTTCTATTCAGGGCCCAGCACCAATATTCAGGCAAAAAAATGTTAGGCTCTCCAATTATAAACTATGTATCAAATGATCTTTCAAAAATGGTACTTGAAAAACAAACAATTTGGCTGACATCAACATAATATCTTCATATGCAGGAAATTCACTCACACTACTGATGAAACTATTCTACCAGATACCCTGTTAAACACATTCTTTACCGCTTACCAGTCTAGGCCAGTGATTTGGAGATAGTTATGCAATAGGTCATATGAAATCTCTAGGTATATTCTTGAGAATGTATCTTGCTTATAGTTTTGTTTGTTTGTTTGTTTTAATTAGAGAGCCTTGTGATTGCAGACATTCCAGCATTTGTCAGTAATGATGACACCATATTCTTTCACTCAACTGGACACTAACTCAGTAGATATCTACTTGTCAGTAGACTGAAAAAGTCAGATAATTATCACCTCAATAAAAGATTCTTTCAAATTAATGTTGTATTCCATGGAAGGATTGGAATACCCATGCTCCAAATTTTTATTGAGTATAAAAATTATCCAAAGAGATGTAAGACTTTTGGTTCAAAATCTAGTGGACTACCAGTCCTTAATGTGGAATTCAATGATATGTGGTCTTTCCTGGGTTTCAGAAGACAGATTTTCTCAGGTTACATTTGCCAGGAAATGTGATATGTAAGAAATACGAACAAAGACTTACACAGCTAAAGAGGCAGAAAAATGTATAACAAGACTTTATTTACAATATGATAGAGGAACGCTCAGAAAATGGTATATGTGGCAGTTATAAGGTCTGCAAAGTAATTCTGAGCCGACACTTGACAGACTATAAGCTGTAGTCAATGGTCAGGTAAAGGGTCATATTTGAATGTGTGTACATGTAAGAGAGGGATTGTGTGTGTGTGTGTGTGTGTGTGTAAGAAGTCAATACCATGAGACAGGAGAAGTTCACTCTAGTAAAGGTAGCACACATTTCAATGTAATCGAAGATGTAGACATCTGCCAGTTCATCAAAGATGATTTACAAGTTTATACCAATGTATGAATCTAATATTCTCTTCATACATTTTAAATAACAAAGGGATAGTTATTAAAAATATGTAAAGAGGATGACATGGTTTCATTTGCATTTTAGTCCTCTTAGGAAGAACTGAATTTTAAAAACTGGACTGTTTATCAACTGTAACTTTCCAAATATGTTCATGAATATTTTGTCAACATAGTGGAGTTTGAAAGGTATTTTTTCCTATCCAGTAATGTTAAGCTAAATTATGAGGAAAAAATTTATATTGCTAATATGAGGAAATTTATATTTCCTCCTCTTCCACTATAAAGGTAGGCAAGCCTTTGCTTTCCATTGTTTTGAGGGTTTTATTTTCCCCCACCAAAACAAAAATGAACACCTAAATTGGCTTTTCTTCTCTAAAACCAAGTCTTTTTGAGAGTACTATGCTGCATCTTCATAGATAGGGGATTAACAGAGGAAAAGAAGTCATTATACGAAAAGGATACTGGCACACACGTTTTTACCAGCACAATTCACAATTGTGCTGCTATAATAGGAACCAACCGAAATGGCCATTAATCAATGAATGGATAAAGAAACTGTGTGGTATATGTATGTGATGGAATACTACTCAGCCTTAAAAAGAAATGAATTAATGGCATTTGCAGCAACCTGCATGGTATTGGAGACTATATTCTAAGTGAAGTAACTGAAGAATGTAAAACCAAACATCGTATGTTCTCACTCATAAGTGGGAGCTAAGCTATGAGAATGCAAAGGCAGAAGAATGATACAATGGACTTTGGGGACTCGGGGGAAAAAGGATGAAGGGGGTGAGGGATAAGACTACAAATTGGATTCAGCATATACTGCTCAGGTGATGGCTGCCCCCAAATCTCACAGTTTACCACTAAGAACTTACTCATGTAACCAAATACTACCTGCTCCCCAAAAATCTACAGAAATAATTTTTTCAAAACTGACAGGAATTCATAGCAGTCATCAAATATTCTCGAGACCCGTATGCCATAAATAGAATGCGCATGATATCCTTACAATTCAGTGAGGTAAATATTACTATCTACATTTTTGCAATGGCAAAGGCATGTGGGAGTTATGGTTAGATGGCAGAAAAACAAAGCATTGGATATATACACTGGACTGAGTCCGCAGATCATGATTCTCCACTACTGATCTTTCATGGGGCCATGCTTCTCATCCCATTCATCTTGCCCTGACTACCATGCTACTCAAAGTATGAGTCAAGGGAAAACAACAGTGATATGACTGAGAAATATGTGATAGAGACAGAATCGAAGGCTCTTCTCCAGGCCTACTGAATCAAACTTCTTGTTTTAAAAATACTCCATGGTGATTCATTTGCACATTAAAACTTGAGAAGCACTAACTTAGAATACAGTCTAACCATATGAAAACAGTTTTTGCACTATTATAAATTCTCTGGTTTCCCATTCCAGAGTGGCATTATGAAAATATTGACAAGTAAAGCAAGAGGATTATCTGGAAGCAAAAAGAGTAGAATTAAATATCTCACACTTACAGTCCAAATGGTCATGCTACCATTTGTTTGATACTTACCTAATTACCCACAAAGCTCTTCTTCCTCTGACATCGTCTCCTATCTTGACCTTCCTCTTCCTCCCACTGTATCTCCCTCTCTCATTTCTTTTCCATCTGCTTTTCCTCGGCCTCCTTTTGTTTCCTCCTTTTATTTCCATTCTACTTTGACGCTCATATATTCCTCCATTTATACTTTTCTCTATGTCTTTCTCTCACCCAATTTCATCCCTATAATTCTCTTACATAGTAATAAATGTAAATCATATTTACATATTTGTGTTTGTCCATTTGCAATGCTATAAAGGAATACCTGAGCTTGGGTAATTAAAAAAAAATTGGTTTATATTGGCTCATGGTTCTGCAGACTGTACAGGAAGTGTGGTGCCAGTATCTGCTTCTAATGAGGACCTCAGGAAGTTCACAATCAAGGAGGAAGGTGAAGGAGGAGCAGGCATGTCACATGATAAGAGAGGGAACAAGAGAGATCAGGAGAATGTGCCAGGCTCTTTTAAATAACCAGATCTCCAAGAGTGAGATCCCACTCATTACTACAAGGACAGCACCAAGCAATTCATGAGAGATTCCCCACCATGACCCAAACACCTCCCACTATGCGCGTCTCTATCAGAGATCACATTTCAGCAGACTTGGAGTGGACAAAACATCCAAACCCTATCACTATTCTATTCTCCTTGACTAATACAAGGCTTTGTTAGTGCTCGAATCTTTAGGGGAAAAAGAGGTTCTCTATCTCTGAATGTATACACTCATAAAGAAATTCAACAGATAAAAGAATAATACTGATCTCAAATGTTTAAAATGTATACACATGCACTTGTAAGCTTCATCATATAAATATTAAAGATAATTAGAGATAGAGCAAACAAAACATATGCCAAATTAGAGATAAACACCTTGAAACCACTTGTGGAAGATTTTAAAATGGCCACAAACTTTTTGACACTGCCTCAGGGAGAAGTGAGGTCTGTATTACTTTCCCTGAAATCTGGACAGGCTTGCAATTGCTTCAACCAACAGAATGCAGTACAAATAGCAGTATGTAAAATTTCCTACCTAGTCCTTAAGTGACAATGAAACTTTCTCTTGGAATTTTTGGAATGGGAAGCTTCCCTCTTTGGAAGCTTTCTCTTTGGGAGACCCTCTCAAAAACCAGATGCCATGCTGTGAGAAGCCCAGGACACACAGTATGAACATATGCAGGCAGTCCAGTTCATGGCCCAGGCAAACCCAAATCTACAATCATCCCTGCCCACAAGCCAAACATGGGAGTGAAGAAGTCTTCAGATGACTCTAGCCCCAACCCATTCGTGTCTTTCTAGCTGAGATCCCAGGCATCATGGAATAGAGATTAAAAGTACCCTGTAGCTTGTCTTAATTCCTGACCTAAAAAAATCCATGAGCAAAATTTTTTAAAAAGTTGTTTTATATTACTAAGTTTTAGGGTGATTTGTTATACAGCAATAGATACTGGAATAAGGTCCATAATTAAAAGAAATAAAATCCATTATTAGATCTTTTATGTATTTCAGTACCAGATTTTCCTCAAATAGGATATAAAATAAACTGCCTCTTATTTAGGGAAGTGTGTCACAGTGAGTTTTTATTTTTTACTCATTTCAATCTTTTTGATGATGTGCTTCTTAAACCATATTTCAAACAAAATTTCTAATACAGAGGGGAGAAAAAAGGTTTTTAATGTATGTTCATTTACTTCTAGCAACACTTCATATAATAAGAGACTTTCTTTTAAAGAATTACCCTTCGGCAGGAAGACCATCATAACATAGTATTTCTCCACTAACACAAAAACCTCACATAAAAAAAAATAGAATCTTGTTCAACTTCCCCACTTAAATCCTAACATTATACACATTTTGAACCAGATGTTGTCCCTAGTTACAATGTCCTACTTTTTTTCATTTCACTAAGTTCATATTTACTGCTAAAATATTTCTTTTAAAATTTCATTTGCATATCAGGGAAAATAAACAAAACACAAAAATGAAAGCCAACTGATTCACTTATTTCCGCTATGCTGACAGATTTCATAGAAAGCGCTTTTGTAATAAAAAAAATATTAATGAAGTAGCAATGTTTTGTGCAGACATTTGCTCCTCTGTCTACTTCATTTATAAATACATTTTAATGAGGTAATAGAGACTACACAGCTCTGCAAGTGTTCCTTTTTCTAACATTTGTTCTGAATTCAAAGATTAGAAACAGCTAATCTGCTGCATTTGGGGGGCTGATTTGTGAATACAGCATTTAAAGCACATTGTTCGAGCATCTGGAAAGCTAACATCTCATAAATAGCCCATCCTTCCAAACATATGATTAGACAATAAGGGTAATCTGAAATTTGTTTAAAATCAGTAGCCATAAAGTAGATGCAGTGTACTACAAATTGTCCCTCCCTCCTTCCCCACCCTCAATCCAGAGTGTGTATTGAAATATGGCTTAATGGGCCTTCATTTTCCAAGAAGACATTCAGAGTGGAGTTTGTCTTTGTACAATTAAATTATGCACATTGTCAAATCTTCTCATTTATTTAAGGAATCCATATTTTACTGAATTAATCTAAGAATTAAGTCAGGTCTACCCAGGATGTACTCTGTATTTCCTCAAATGCATATATTTATCTGTGTGTGTGTTAACCATAACAATCAACAGACTTAAGAAAGGGCATGGTTCAAGTAGACAAAGTCTACCTTCAAATCAATACATAGAAAAAAAATCACATTTAGCACACTGGGAGTCTGGGAGTCATAAGTATACCAAGCTTAACATAATATCCCATTGAAACTTGTTCCTTTTGTTGTTTTGTTTTTTGGGTTTCTTTTTTTTTTTGCTCACGTGTTTGTTCTTGAGACAAGGTCTCGCTCTGTCGCCCAGGCTGGAGTGCAGAGGCATGATCACAGCTTACTGCAGCCTCAACCTCCTGTGTTCAAGCGATCCTCCCACCATAGTCTTCCCCGTAGCTGGCACTATACGCATGTGCCACCATGCCCAGCTAATATTTTTGCAGAAATGAGGTTTTGTCATATTGCCCAGGCTGGTCTCAAACTGCTGGGCTGGAGGGATCTGCCCGCCTTGCCCTCCTAAAGTGTTGGGTTTATAGGCATGACCCACTGCACCCAGCAGAAACTTGTTATCTAAGTCAATAAAGAAGAAATCATTATTTATGATTAACGTATCCTATAATTGATCTGTTTCATGAATTTATAAAGTCATTACATCAGTAGATAACATTCATTGAGTGATATAATACTTGCCAGGCACAGAGCTTAGTGAGATACATGGATTATTTCATAAATGCCTCAATACAACACTATTAGGTAATACTATTAGTCCACATTTTACAGATAAGAAAACTGAGGGAAAGCTTATTTATAAAATAGGTCTAAATTACACAACTACAAAAGTTTATAGAATTTTCAAGTTTGAAAGAAACATTTAAGATGGGCTAACAAAACTGTCTTTTGTAAATGGGAAAACTGAGGCCAGAACAGTTTAAGGTCATAATAAAGTTAGTAGCTGAATGAGATCTAGAGCCAGTTCTCTCACTCACAGTCCAGCAGTCATTAGAATGTTTGCTTTTTGTTTTTTGTTTGTTTGTGTTTTGATATGGAGTCTTGCTCTGTTGACCAGGCTGGAGTGCAATGGCCTGATCTCAGCTCACTGCAACTCCCATCTCCCTGGTTCAAGTGGTTCTCCTGTCTTAGCCTCCCAAGTAGCTAGGATTACAGGCGTGTACCAACACACCCAGTTAATTTTTGGATTTTTCATAGAGATGAGGTTTCACCGTGTTTTTTATTTTCTCATTCTGTTTATGGGTTTTCAGCTTCTTACTCTCTTCTCCCCATTTACATTCATCCTTCCTAAGTTTGCTGTATGTTCTTCTAGGCCATGCTTTCAACATTTACTGATTATTTAACAATCATTTATGGATATCCATAATCAGCAAACATAGAATTATTTTTTATTTATGTGAATGTTATATACAATAAGTATGTTGCTTTATTAGTCCAAAACTATAGTTGGGGGACCTGTCCATGTTAATACATGTATGTATATCCAGTCATTAGCTGTAATTTCTACTTATTTCTATCTTACTAATATGCCATATTATTATTAATTATTTTGTTTTCCTCATGAACAAACAATGCTACAGTGGATATATTTGTACATGTCTCCTTGGACTTACTTGTAGAAGTTTATGATTCAATGTATCTATGTATTTCCAATTTCATAAAATATGGCCAAATAATTTTCCAAAGCGATTATACCAACTCACACTTTCACACACTATAGAGATAATTCCCACTCCACCACCACCACCAAAACTTCTCTAATATATGATATCATCAAAACTCTTAAATTTCTTTTGGTGAATACATTAAATGTTGCTTTCAGCCTTACTTTATGCATTTTCCTGAGTACAACTTTTGGATTCCCTTTTCTTTAAATTGTTTATCATTCATGCACTTCTCCATTGGCATGTCTGCACTTCTCTTATTGATTTATAAGATTTTTCTGTTTGCCTGTTACATATGTTGTTTTCCTTCAGAAAAAAACTTGGTCTTTAGAGACTTGACTTGTAGTATAAAATTTATCTACTTCTTATTTAGCTCAATAAAATCAAATTTATATCTGTATACATGTTTTTCATGCTAGTAATGGGTACCCTTATTTGTAACCTCCTCAAAGTAAACTGAGAAAAGAACAGGAAATAGACTAACTCCTTTTTTGCACTGAGTAAAATGCTCCAGAACAACTATTTCAATCTTTGAATATTATTCATTTGTTTTTAGTGGAATTATCCTTTCATTTTCTACTCTTTTATTTAAAGTAAAAATATTAATATATTTACGATTTTTATTAAAATAACATTATCCATCTTAACAAGGCTCCAAGTGACTTACTAGTATAAATTTTATTAATGGGTTCATTTATGGAATTTTATTTTATTCCTTTTTTATCTGGGTATCATATTTTGCAAATGCATCCTTCTTTCTCTCAAGTCAGTTGTTTTTATTACCAAGATAACCTCCATAGTACCACTTCCTATTTTTAAGCTTCCTACAAAGTTGGAAATACAAGCTATGTGCACACCTGAAGAACAGTATGTAAGAAAGTAATTATAAGAACAAGATTATTTTTTCCTACAATTTATTAACTATAAAGTATTTCTTTAAAATATTTCTCAAAAAGTTAGGGTAAAAAACAATCTAACGTTTGAAAGGTGGCACCTAAAGAATGTTTATCCTGGAGGAACGATCCAAGATGGCCAATCACTAACATCCCGGGATTGCAGCTCTCAGTGAAGGCACGGAGAACTAGAGCACACCACACTTTCAGATAAATTCTGGTCGCTCACGAAGCAGAAGATTCCCAGGGGAGAAGTCACACGGGTCGTCAGAGCGACTTTTGTGCCCAGCACAGCGGTTCCGCCGGCACCTCGGCGCGGGAGCTCTCGGAGCAGAGTAAACAGGGCTGGCTCCCCTTTTGACCGAGGTTTGGAGAACATACACGGCTCTCCAGCACAACTCCGGATGCTGGCGCAGCAGCTGTGACGGCACCTCGGCGCGGCAGCGCTCGGCGCATAGTAAACAAGACAAGTTCCCCTTCTGACCAAGGTTTGGAGCCCCGGGAAGGCAGAGTCACCTATTACGGACACAAGAAGGAAGCCAGACAGGAGAATCCTGGGCAGAAAAGCACCGTCAGTCTTAACGCCGCTGTACTGGCCCTGGGAACTAACAACTTGTACGTCCACTCAAGAGACCTAATCTGAAAGTTGGTAACTTCAAAGA
>CAUYOR010075937.1:0-22431 GCA_963573925.1 Callimico goeldii | reverse complement strand
ATAGTCCCACATTTCTTGGAGACTTTGTTCATTCCTTTTTGTGCTTTTTTTCTCTAATCTTGGTTTCTTGTTTTATTTCATTGAGTTGATCTTCGACTTCTGATATTCTTTCTTCTGCTTGGTCAATTCGGCTGTTGAAACTTATGCATGCTTCACGAAGTTCTCGTGTTGTGTTTTTCAGCTCCTTCAATTCATTCATATTCCTCTCTAAGTTATGCATTCTTGTTATCATTTCCTCGAATCTTTTTTCAAATCTTTTTTCAAGGTTCTTAGTTTCTTTGCATTGATTTAAAACATGTTCTTTTAGCTCACAGAAGTTTCTTATTATCCACTTTCTGAAGTTTGATTCCATCATTTCGTCACACTCATTCTCCTTCCAGCTTTGTTCCCTTGTTGGTGAGGAGTTTTGGTCCTTTGTAGGAGGTGACATGTTTTGGTTTCTGGTGTTTTCCTCCTTTTTGCGCTGGTTTCTTCCCATCTTTGTGGATTTATCCACCTGTCATCTGAGTAGTTGCTGCCTTTTTGATTGGGTCTCTGAGTGGACGCCCAGATTGTTGATGATGAAGTATTTCTGTTACTTGGTTTTCCTTCTACCAGTCTAGCCCCTCCACTGTAAGACTGCTGAGGTCCACTCCAGGCCCTGCTTGTCTGGGTTGCACCTGTCTCAGCTGCAGAACAGTGAGGGATTCTACCAGTTTCTTTTTCTGCTTTCTTTGTACCAGAATGATGCCCACCAAATGTCAGTTTTTTGGATATACAGGGGTCAGGGTGCTGCTTGAGGAGGCAGTCTGTACTTTATAGGCACTCAAGTGCTGAGCTGTGAGCTCTGTTGTTCATTCAGGGCTGTTAGGCTGCTATGTTTATGTCTGGTGCAGCAGAAATCATAAAAAAATCCCCTTTTTTTCTCAGGTGCTCTGTCTCAGGGTGTTGGGGCTTTCTTTATGAGAGTCTGTTGTGCTGTCCTGCCCAACTAGAAGGCAGTGTAGTCACTATTTGCCTGCCGAGGCTCCGCCCTGCTGGTGTGAGGTTGGCCCTGTTGCTGCAGGCTCTGCCCTGCTGCTGTGGTCTCTGCCCTGCTGCCACTGGCTATGCCCTGTGGAGGAGTCTCTCTTTTGTGGTGGGCTGCCTTGGCAATGGCAGGCTGTGTCAGCAATGGGAGTGTACCTCTGTAGGGCGGATTGCCTCGTTGATGGCGGATGCCCCTCCCTCACCGAGTTGCACCATCCTGGATTCAGCTGTGCCCACAGTGAAACTCTCCACTCAGAGTGTTTGGAATCGCAGTTTTGTTTGTCCCACTGTGCTGGCCCAAACGCTGTTTCCCTGGAATCTCCTGGTCTGGCTCACTGTTTAATACCTGTTCAATCAGATGGATCTGCCAATCTGCCCTCCCAAGTCTCAGATTGCCGGTTCAACAGGGCACCTGGACCAGTGCACTTTGTGTGGAGTGCTGTGGAGCACTGCTCCGCTGCGGCACCGGCTGCCAGCTGCACCAGCCTAAACTGCTGCGCTGGTGTCCCATGTCTCTCCTATACCTGGAAATTTCCCCGTTCTGTGGGCAACAAAGATCCTTCTGGAAATGTAGCCCTGACTCACACTCCGCGCATTCACGGAGAGCTTCAATCCTGGGTTGTTCTCATTGTGCCCCTCGTCGATGTGCTCTTTTCTTTTCGGCAATTTCTTGCCTGCTCTATCTTTATTTGGGGCAGGGTTTCTCTTTTATCTTCTTTCTGCTGTTGGGACTTTAAGTTGTCAGCCTGTAAATGGCTCTTATCATCCACACCTTTGATGTAATTTCTGTTGTGTTTGCTTTCTCATGGTGCACACGTTAGGTAATGTTTCTTTTCTGCTTCTCAAAACTTTCAGATGTATAGAAGATGGTCCTGGGGCCTTCTTCCTAACAAGCTGCACAAAAAGTAAATGGCCATTTCCATCTCTCAATATAACTTGCAGTTTTGGGGTAAGATATCTGGGCTTCTATTAATGGGCTGAAAGGGCAAGAGAAAAAGTTTTCCTGCTGTCCTGATCTCTAGAATATTTCCTGTTCTCTTGATTTGAAAGCATCTTTATAAGATGAAAGATCAAAAAGCTTATCAGCCCCCGGGCTCATAGCAGCTGTAGAAGAGCTGATTGCTTGTAATTCTTTACTGCAGTCCTACAGCTGCTTGTTCTTTCTGATGCTCTCTTGCAGGGGTGAACTTAGGAAGATAAGAAGTACTTGCATTGTAATGCTGAAGCCTGGTAGATAGCACCCAGGATCTAATTTGTTTTATCATAGAGAATATGAGGCTGCAAGTGTGCCTCTGTTAGGACTCTGAGGGAATATTACATATCCTCAGAAGGTCCAAAGATAGGTGGAGGACACTTTGCTGTCTGGCATGGTGTGTCATGAAATATTAAAAGTGTTCATCTTCCAGGAGAGTTCCCGTTACTGATATTATTTATGTGGGTGTTGATAACTTTGTATACACCACATCCCATGGTTTCTTAGAGGCCAACACAAACTAAGGAGTAAGTAGTAAAATGTAAGCCACCATTTTCATGTTTGTGCTCTGGAATATTCTATATTTGGACAATGTTATAATAGGTCTATAGCATTGTGTCTTAGATAAACTTGGAGTATATTATTTTACACATGTATAGCATGAGAAGATGTATGAACTACTCTCTCTCAGATTGACCCCAGCTCATGACAAAAAGAGGAATGGTATGTTCTGGATTTGTCATATCCTAATGTGTAAAAAATGAGTGCTAGAGCACAAAGTCCCATAAGTCCTCAGCTTGCTAAGAAGCTATGATGGTCTAAGAGGAGTGTGTGAAACTCTGTGCTAAAGCATTCTCAGTTGTGGAGAAGGGTAAGGCTCTATTGAGTTTCCAGTGTTGACCACTGAATTTCATTTCATAAGTCTTGACTTAAAACTGGGGTGCCATGTTCTAATTGTTTAATTTAGTCAACCTCATTAAAAGTGTAAAGAAAATTCAATCAATGAGTCATAATTTCTGTCTATGTCCAGGAATATTTGGGAAAAGGAGATGAGGACCCCTGGGAAATTATAATAGAAGATCTGGGAAATTCCTTGAGGGGCACCTATTGTTATCGGGCTTGGTATTACCTGGTAGGTATGGGATGGAGCTTTTTCCTAGATTGGAAATCTAACCCAACCTTCTGTTGAGACATTGGTTATCTATAAAGAGCAGCTGGAGGGATGGCAGGTACCTGATTCTTATGAGATAACATGGGGAGAAATGCTAGATATAGGTGATGGGGAAGAAGGCAGCAAATCACACTGCCATGTGTGTACCTATGCAACAATCTTGCATATTTTTCACATGTAACCCAAGACCTAAAATGCAATATAAAAAAAAAAAGAAAAAAAGAATCATGCAAGAAGCCCTTGAAGTCTTGACATTCTGCCAGGTAGGTGCTTATGCTCAGCTCGGTCTACTTAAAAGATGCCTCCAGGTCTAGATGCAGGGCCCTGGTGAGGCCCTTCTGTGAGGCACATGTTTGCAGAAGAAAGGAACTCCAGATCAAGCGAGGCAGAAAAGGTCAGTCTCACAAAATAATGAGATTGAAGAGAACGGAACTATTTTGGTCTTAGGGCTTTTAGGCCTGGCTCTGCCACTTAGAAGCTGTGTAATTTTAAGCACAGCTTAAGTTTACATTTACATTTCTGGATGTCACCTTCTTTCCTTTTTAGGAAAATGAGGAAGTTGTATTTATAGTATCCAAGATAGCTTCCAGGTCCATCTATATAGGAAGCTGAGGTTTGAAGGAAGAACTAGAAACCAACCAGCAAAAAGAGATATGACTTTCTCAAAAATGTCCTAGATGGTTATTATGACCCCGAATGAGCACCCTGCTTTGCTTTTTTCCTCCACCTTTTCCTTTTTAAATGTAAGTTAGATTTACATAATTTTTTTCAAAGCCAAGTACTTCAACTCCTAAATTTGGAGAATTGTTGAACAGATGTCCTCTTCTCAATTTTCCCAGTTCATGACTTTGTGTGGGTTAGATTCTTATGGTCAATATTTTATTTTTAAATTTTTATTTATTTATTTATTATTTTTATTATTTAAATTTAAGTTCCAGGATGCATGTGCAGAACATGCAGGTTTGTTACATAGGTTTATGTGTGCCATCGTGGTTTGTTGCACCTATCAACCTGTCCCCTAGGCTGTAAGCCCCACATGCATTAGCTGTTAGTCCTGATGCTCTCCATCCCCTCACCACCCCCTACTTTTGACAAGTCTGGGTGTGTGTTTTCCCCTCCCTGTGTTCATGTATTCTCATTGTTCAGTTCCCACTTATGAGTGAGAACATGTGGTGTTTGGATTTCTTTTCCTGGGTTACTTTGCTGAGGATGATGGCTTCCAGCTTCATCCATGTCCCTGCAAAGGAAATAATCTTTTTTTTTTTTTGGAAATAATCTTATTTCTTTTAGTGGCTGCATAGTATTCCATGGTGTGTATGTACCACATTTTCTTTACCCAGTCTATCATTGATGGGCATTTTTGTTGGGTCTGTATCTCTGGTATTGTGAAAAGTGCTGCATTAAACATACATGTGCATGTATTTTTATAATTGAATGACTTATATTGCTTTGGGTATATACTCAGTAGTGGGATTGCTGGGTCAAATGGTATTTCTGGTTCTATATCCTTGAGGAATCAGCACATTGTCTTCCACAATGGTTAAACTAATTTATATTTCTACCAACAACATAAAAGCATTCCTATTTCTCCATAATCTTACCAGTATCTGTTGTTTCTTGACTTTTTAAATAATCACCATTCTGACTGGCATCAGGTGGTATCTCATTGTTGTTTTGATTTGCATTTTTCTAATGATCAGTGATGTTGAGCTTTTTTTAATATGTTGAGCTTTTTTTCATATATTTGTCAGCTGTATAAGTGTCATCTTTTAAGAAGTGTCTGTTTATATACTTTGCCCACTGTTGGATGGGGTTGTTTTTTTCTTGTAAATTTGTTTAAGTTCCTTGCCAATTCTGGATATTAGACCTTTGTCAGATGGGTGGATTACAAAGTTTTTTTCCCATTCTGTAGATTGCCTGTTCAATCCAAAGATAGTTATTTTTCTGTGCAGAAGCTCTTAGCTTAATTAGATCCCATTTGTCAATTTTAGCTTTTGTTGCAATTACTCTTGGCATTTTTGTCATGAAGTCTTTGCCCATGTGTATGTCCTGAATGGTATTGCCAAGGTTTTCTTCTACGGTTTTTATGGTTTTGGGTTTTAGGTTTAAGTCTTTAATCCATCTTGAGTTAATTTTTGTATAAGGCATAAGGAAGGGTTCCAGTTTCTGTTTTCTGCATTGACTAGCCAGTTTTCCCAGCACCACTTATTAGATAGGGAATTATTTCCCTATTGCTTTTTTTTTGGTCAGGTTTGCTGAAGAACAGATGGTTGTAGATGTGTTGTCTTATTTCTGAAGTCTCCATTCTGTTCCCTTGGTCAATATGTCTGTTCTTGGACCAGTATCATGCTGTTTTTGTAACCTTGTAGTATAGTTTGAATTCAGGTAGTGTAATGACTCAGCTTTGTTCTTTTTGCTTAGGATTGTCTTGGCTATTTTTTGGTTCCATATGAGTTTTAAAGTAGTTTTTTCTAATTCTTGAAGAATGTCAATGGTAGTTTGATGGGAATAGCAATGAATCTATAAATTACTTTGGGCATTTTGGTGATTTTCATAATACTGATTCTTCCTATCTGTGAGGATGAATTTTTTTCCATTTGTTCATGTGCTCTCTTATGTTTTTGAGCAGTGGTTTATAGTTCTCCTTGAAGGGGTTCTTCACTTACCTTATTAGCTGTATTTATAGGTAATTTATTCTTTTTGTAGCAATTGTAAATGAGAGTTCATTCATGATTAGGCTCTCTGCTTGCCTATTGTTGGTGTATAGGAACGCTTGTGATTTTTGCACATTGATTTTGTATCCTGAGAATTTAGTGAAGTTGCTTATCAGCTTAAGGAGTTTTTAGGCTGAGATGATGGGGTTTTCTTAATATAGGATTGTCATCTGCAAACAAAGACAATTTGACTTCCTCTCTCCCTATTTGAATACACTGTATATCTTTCCTTTGCCTGATTGCTGCCAGAACTTGCAATACTATATTGAATAAGAGTGGTGAGAGAAGGTCTCCTTGTATTGTGCTGATTTTCAAAGGGAATGTTTCCAGCTTTTGTCCATTCAGTATGATATTGGCTATGAGTTTTTCATAAATAGATTTTATTATTTTGAGATATGTTCCATCAATACCATGTTGAGCTTCTAACATGAAGAGATGGTTGCAATAGTTTCATAATGAATGGTACCAGCTCCTCTTTGTACGTCTGGTAGAATTCGGCTGTGAATTCATCTGGTCCTGGGATTTTTTGGTTGGTATGCTATTAATTATTGCCTCAAATTCAGAACTTGCTATTGGTCTATTCATGTATTTGACTTTTTCCTGGTTTAGTTTCTGGAGGGTGTATATGCCTAGGAATTTATCAATTTCTTCTAGATTTTCTAGTTCTTTTGCATAGAGGTGTTTATAGTATTCTCTGATGGCAGTTTGTATTTCTGTGTGGTCAGTGGTAATATTCCCTTTATCATTTTTATTATGTCTATTTGATTATTCTCTCTTTTCTTCTTTATTAGTCTAACTAACAGTCTATTTTATTAATTTTTTCAAAAAACAGCTCCTAGATTCATTTATTTTTTGGAAGGCTTTTTCATGTCTCCATCTCCTCTGTTCCACTCTGATCTTAGTTATTTCTTGTCTTCTTCTAGCTTTTGGATTTATTTGCTTTTGCTTCTCTAGTTCTGTGAATTGTAATGTTAGTGTGTCAATTTGAGATCTTTCTAGCTTTCTGATCTAGGCATTTATTGCTATAAATTTTTATCTTAACACTGCTTTAGCTGCATCTCAGAGATTCTGGTACATTGTCTCTTTGATCTCATTAGTTTCAAAGAACTTCTTGATTTCTGCCTAAATTTCATTATTTATCCAGGAATTGTTCAGGAGCAGGCTGTTAAATTTCCATGAAATTGTGTGATTTTGAGTGAGTTTCTTAATCCTGAGTTCTAATTTGATGGCAGTTTGGTCCAAGAGACTGTTATGATTTCAGTATTTTTGCATTTGCTAAGGAATGTTTTACTTCCAATGACATGGTTGATTTTAAAATAAGTGCCATGTGGCACTGAGAAGAAGGTATATTCTGTTAATTTGGGGTGAAGAGTTGTGTAGAACTCTGTTAGGTTCACTTGATCTAGAGCTGAGTTCAAGTCCTGAATATCCTTGTTAATTTTCTGCCTCACTGATCTGCCTAGTATTAACAGTTCGGTGTTAAAGTCTCCCACGATTATTGTGTGGGAGTCTAAGTCTCTTCATAGGTCTCTAAGAATTTGTTTTATGAATCTAGGTGTGCCCGTATGGATGCATATTTATTTAGGATAGTTTGCTCTTCTTGTTGCATTGACCCCTTTTCCATTATGTAATACCCTTCTTTGTCTTTTTTGATCTTTGTTGGTTTAAAGTCTGTTTTATCAGAGACTAGGATTGTAGCCCCCTTTTTCAGCTTTCCACTTGCTTGGTAAATGTTCCTATATCTCTATTTTGAGCTTATATGTGTCTTTGCATGTGAGATGGGTCTCCTGAATACAGCACACTGATGGGTATTGACTCTTTATCCAATTTGTCAGTCTGTGTCTTTTGATTGGGGCATTTAGCCAATTTACATTTAAGGTTAATTTTGTTATTTGTGAATTTTGTTATTGTGTCATCATGATGCTAGCTTGTTATTTTGCACACTAGTTGATGCTGTTTCTTTGTAGTGTCATTGGCCTTTATATTTTCATGTGTTTTTCAGTGTCTGGTATAAGTTCTTTTTTTTTTCGCTCTCTCTCCATATTGAGTACTTCCTTCAGGAGCTTTTGTAAGGCAGGCCTGGTAGTGACAAATTCCTTCAGCATTTGCTTGTCTGAAAATTATTTTGTTTCTTCTTTGCTTATGAAGCTTAGTTTGGCCAGATATGAAATTCTGGGTTAAAAATTGTTTTCTTTAAGGATGTTGAATATCGGTCCCCACTATCTTCTGGCTGTAGGATTTCTGCTGAGAGATACACTGTTAGTGTCATGGGTTTTTCTTAGTAGGTGACCCAGTCTTTCTCTCTAGTTGCTGTTAACATTTTTTCCCCTTCATTTTGACCTGGATAATATGATGATTATATGTCTTGGAAGTGATCTTCTCATGGAGTATCTTAGAGGGGTTCTCTGTATTACCTAAATTTCAGTGTTGACTTGTTTTGCTAGATTGGGGAAATTCTTCTGGATAATATCCTGAAGTGTATTTTCCAACTCGGTTTCATTCTCCTCATCTCTTTCCAGGTACTCCAATAAGTTTTTTACATAGTCCCATATTTCTTGGAGGTTTTGTTTGTTCCTTTTTATTCTTTTTTGTCTAATATCATCTCCCTGCCTTATTTCAGCAAGATAGTCTTCCATCTCTGATATCTCTGACATTCTTCCTTTTGCTTTGTTAATTTGGCTAGTGATACTTGTGTATGCTTCACAAAGTTTTCCTGCTGTGTTTTTCAGCTCCATCAGGCAAATTATGTTCCTCTCTAAACTGATTATTCTAGTTAAGTAGTGCCTTTAACCTTTTATCAAAGTTCTTTGTGTCTTTGCATTGGGTTAGAACATGCTCCTTTACCTGAGTGAAGTTTGTTATTACTCACCTTCTAAAGCCTACTTCTGTAATTCCATCAATCTCATCCTCTGTCCAGTTCTGTGCCCTTGCTGGAGAGGTGTTGTGATTATTTGGTGGAGAAGAGCCACTCTGGACTTTTGGGTTTTCAGTGTTCTTTTGTTGATTCTTTGTCATTTTCATGAGTTTTTCTACTTATGATCTTTGATACTGCTGACCCTTGGATGAACTTTTTGTGCGGACTTTTTTTTGTTGATGCTGCTGTTGTTGCTTTCTGTTTGTTTTTCTTTCAGCTGTTGGATTAGGCAACTCTTCTGTAGGAATGCTGCAGTTTGCTGGGGGCTCACTTCAGTCCCTATTCATCCAGTTCCCTCCCATGCCTGGAGACATCACTCAAGGAGGCTGTAGAATTGTGAAGATGGGTGTCTGCTGCTTCCTCTGGGGTCTCTGACCTCAAGGGACACCAACCAGATGTTAATAAGAATGCTCCTATTTAAATGTCTGACAACCATTGTTGGGGCTTCTCACTCAGTTGGGTGGTCTGGCAAGCAGAACCTAATTAATGAGGCACTTTGGCTGTCCCTTGGTGGAGGCAGTATGCTGTGCCGAGGGGAAGCCAACTCATCTGGACAGCCTGGATTCCTGAGAGCTAGCAGGAGGAAAGATTGTGCTGGTTCACGGAGACTATGGCCTCCCCTCCTGCTAGGGGCTCAGGCCCAGGGAAATCAGAGTTCTGTCCCTGTGCCCCTGGCTGGAGTTAGAGTTCCTGTAGTTCCTCCAGTGTTGGTTGCGCTTCTCCCCTAAGGAGCTCAGTCCCACTTAGATAGCAGGCAGCGCCTCAGTGGTGATGGCACCTCTCTTCCCTGCCTGCCAACTTGGCAGCCTTAGGCCAATTCTAGCTACGTGGCTGTTGAGAATCTGTGTAACTCAGTGGTTTGGACTCAAGGTCCCAGTGGTGTGGGCGTGGTCTCACGAGTGGGATCTTCCCATCCATGGGTTACACAGTTCCATGGAAAAGACACAGTTTCCCAGGGTAGGTAGCATGCTAACTTACCACCTCCCTTGGCTGGGGATGGGGGCTCCCCTGCCCCATGTGGCTCTCAGGTAGGCTGCTGCACCACACAGTTCTTCCTTTTTCCCTGTGGGTCATGCCAGCCACCTAGTCAGTCCTACAATAGAATCTAGGTACCTCAGTTGCTGGTGCAGGATTTGCACTCTGTTTCTGATCTTTTCTCTGGGACCCTCCAATCGCCACTGCCTCTATCAGCCATCTTGGTCTTGCCTTCCCTGGTCAAATGTTCCTCATACTATAGCCTGCTACATCTTCTCATCTAACCAGTTGTAGTCATTTCTTGGCTCTCTCTTGCAGACCAGGACAGCCTATTCTCTGTCAATAGGTCTAACCAAGGCATGAGTTACAAAAGGAGCTTTTAAATTAGGAATAGCAAATAAATGACCCATAGGCTACTACTCTTTGCCTCTACACTTGTAACAGACATGACCTCAGAATCTTCCTTAACACAGTGCTCTAATCAGTCACTTCCAATTATAGATGGCTTGTGACATGAAACTCACATGTCACTTACATTCTCCGTGTTACATTGCAATGACATCTCTGATAATTTTGTTAAACTCTCTGTATTCCCAAAACATATTAATTATTGACCACAGAGAACTTAGCCCTCCATAACCCTCGCTATTTCCTGTATATCTATTGCCACCTGGCTTTCTTTGTTTTGCTGTTGTCCATGAATTAGTATAATCACTAATATGACTGTTAGTTTCTGTCTCTTAAGGGAGATGCATCACTTCATTCAGGAAATATCTGTCAAAGTCCAATTATTATCAATTTGTAGCAGCTGGTGGGAGAAAGTATGTTTTCAGATGGTTTCCATGGTTTCAGTGACCTCCAATGAAACATTTTGTTATAGAAGGATGATGATTTCAGTAGAACATGACAATTCTTCTGTTATGTAGATGGCAAATATTTAGCATTCAGATATTGTATACCAAAAAAATACCAAAATTGCTATTTTTTCCACTTGGAAAAATTTCCAGATATCATTTAAACATCATTAAATGGATCACAACCTTTTTTTTTTCAGGACAGAAACTCAAGTTGAATTCTGATCTTTATTTACATGAAATCAAGCAAAACAACTCACAAACAAAAAAACGATTCTCAAAAATTTTAGCACAACAATTACAAATGCAGCTTTAAAATGTCAACTGTTGAGACTGAATAAAGCAACACTTGCAAATTGTGTATTATAAGTTTACCTCCTTTCCATAAGCGTACATTTAGCTTATGAATCCTGCCACAAAGTGTATTTAAAGATGTCAATTTTCAAGGGGTTGGCAGGAAAAGAAAGGTTGTCACCTATTGGAGTCATATATTAAATACAAAGTCTCCCCACCTAGAAAACTTCTTCCCAAAGATAGTAGAGAAAAAAAAACCCCAACCTTTATTATTCAACAAGCATTAAACCAGAATGTGATCCACATCACAAGCAATCCACTAAGAGAGTGCAATAACAGAAATATTCCTTTTTAATATAAGTATTAAATGCATACTTTCAAGATAAACAATAACTAGTCTTCAAGTAAGAGGGTTTGACAACACTATTTGTCACAGATAATTTATCTAAACTTTACCTGGTAATTGAAGTGACCATCTGTGTTAGTGAGTTAAGGTTATCTGGAGAAAAAACAAACCTATCTCTTTGTGATAAAAGTAGTTTTTCCACTTGGAGCAAGGAGCCTAGTGAAATTAGACTCCCACCCTCCAAAAGAAATTGGGGTATGGGAATGCTATCTCATGTCGCCTTCCAAATTCATGAGAAAGACATTCTTGGGTTATTAAGGGAATAAAAGACTAGATGACAAAAGGCCAGTGTAGTCTTCAAAAAGATTTATACACATTTCAAAAAGATGGGAAGAAACTCACAGTTCCACACTTTCTATAGTAAATGCTCTGAGAAAAAAGAGAGGAAGAAAAATCTCTTCATTTGTTTTCAACATGGAGAATGAAGCCATATTTTAAATTTGTATTTGTCCTTACACACCTAAACACTCTAGAATAAGAGGACCCCAAGAAGGTTGAACAGAGATGTAGGGGCTGGGATGGTAAAAGAAAAGAATCCATCTGAAAAATGAGGTCCTAGGAAGAAGGTGAGGGACCAAACACTTTCTATGGATCACCCACATACAGATCCAAATACATTCCCTAACATAAAGAGATCTTAGGATAAGAAAGAAACTGAAATTCAAGGAATTAAAGGTAGAAAAGTCAGGGTGAGAAACCAGTGTCACAGAAGCCCAACCTACTGCTCTTTCCAATCTTGTTCCCTTGTTTATGAGCTTCAGCAGAATTTATTATTTCATTATTTCTTTTGCTGATATATGAAGCATTTCATTATGTGGCTTCCTTTCATCCCTTCTATGCTTATTCTTTAGTCATTTGTTCTAATTTCCTTCAAGCCTCAGTTTATCCTAAAGTTTTTGATACTTATCATTGTTGCCTATGCATGTTATTTCCAACTTTTGTATATTTTTAAAAATGCTGAGCTCAGCAGAGAACCTTCTAGGTATCTACATTGATCCTGAAACCACCTTTGTTTGCAAAGATTATGACATTGACAGAAATCTCTCATGGCTGACTCCATCTTGCTTCTAGCCTCACATGCTGGCTGTCCTCACAAATTCCTGGGCAGAGGCCAAGCTAACCATGGGAGGAATTTAGTTTATGGTTTAGTTCACGGATGATAATGGCCAGTCCCTAAAACTAACCCCCTCCTTGCTCAGGGACCAAAAACTAGTGAAAGGTCATGAGATTAGAATTATGGGAGGGGCCTGAATTCTGTTAAATGTAGGCATAGCTTTTATGATTCCTTGCTACTCAAGAGTTTTGTAGCCAGAGGTCACAAGGTTTGTGAATTCCCCAGTTCCTCCTACAGTTAACATCACTATTGTAGAACCCAAGATTTGTCTTTTAAGATGATTTTCAGATTACTGCATTCTGGAAACTGACAGACCCCACCCAGACCTGTGATCATGACTCTACTCGTCCTGTGGCCCCTACAGAGAGGCTGACTCAGTGCATGAAGGCTGTTTTCCACAACCCTGCGATTTCATCCCCAACTAACCAGCAGGACCCATTTCCTAACCCACTGCCCACCGAATTATTCATAAAAACCCTAGTCTTTGAGTTCTTGGAGAGAACCGATTTGAGTTATAACTCCAGTTCTTCAGTGTGGTCAGCCTTGCATCGATTAGACTTTTTCTCTACTTCAGTGCCACAGTCTTAGTGAACTAGTTTTGTCTATGAGACGATTTTGCCTATGAGACGATTTTGCCTATGAGACAATTACAGTTTGATTTTATGTGGCCTTCACTACTACTTGTTCCCAGTTGAAAACAACTTCATGCAACACTTATTTGAATACATTTCTTATCATTTAATCAGGATTTGATGCTACATACTAAAATTATTTTTAAAGTCTTCCTAGTTTGTGAGACTTTTTTTTTTTATAGAGATAGAGAAGAGACTTGATCTTATTTTTCTTTTGAAAGTCTGAATCTGGCTTTCCAGATCATGTATATTCTTGACTTGGCTGAATTCCCCCTTTCTAGTTATTGTAAAATCCAAGTTTATGTGCTTCTCATAAGGTTTTGACATTTTTGTGTAACCAAGTCTTCATTCCCCATTAGAGCAGTAGTTTCACAGGGTATTTCCTATACTTTCAGAGAGAAATATATTTTGGAAAGAAAGTTCAGAATTTCTCAGATGGGATTTGCCCAAATGAGATGTCCTGATTGTTGACCTCTTACATTTTGTATATACAATGTACTTAGAAAATTTGTATCTGTATCAAAGTTTATAAATATACGTTTTCTTAGTTTGGCATATGTTTTGTTAATCAAATATCTTCTTAGTCTGGAATGTTATCTGTTGTACAGTTTTGCAATAATTTACTCCTCTCACCCCCTCCATTTTTTCTAAACCCAAATACTCTGTGCTATTCTTTCATTTTTCAATTTATATGTATTTCTTGTAGGTGTGTATTTTCCTGACAATGAAATTTACTACATAATCTTTCCTCATGAGCTATTTCTCTTGGGCCTGGTTTGTCTTTCCTCTGCTGGGTTTCAGCTGCCTCACCACCAAACCCTGATGAAAACTGAGGGGTAGATTTACCACTTCCTACCTCATGTAACTCTTGTCTTAATGCATTCTTTATCATACTGCAACTGAAATAATGGGTAGAAACTGTCTTCATTTTAATTTTTTCCTATAATGCCTAGTATAAGGTCTGTTATATAGGCACTTAGAAACTATAAATAAAGGAGTGAAAGCATACCTTAACAGTCCTAATTACAAATACACAATCCTAATATTCAAAAATAATTTTTTGACTTTTGTTAAGCCTTAATGGAGTAATTAGGCAAAAAATGAAAAAGAAGAATTAATAGCAAAAACAGGGCAAACAGTCCCAAATCGATCTAAAATCAGACACAAAGACCAAACAGGATGAATACAAGTTGTTTATAGGAATCAGGAGCAAATAAAAATGAAAGTAAATTTAGGGCAGAGTGATTTATAAGCCAAACCTAACTTAGAAAAGCTATTATAACTGATTATTCTGTCTATGAGTCCATGTATGAAAAATAATGCAGCAATAGTCAGAAGAGTTCTTATCCACACTCATAATTCTGAACAGAATAATGTTCAGAATTAATAAGCCCTATGCTTTGGGTTTTCTAGTTTCTCACTCTTTAAATACATATAATGATTTATTTGGATGATAAATGGGAAAAAGAGAGTTCTTGGTTTTTATTGTGTGTTTTTCTTTTTCTTCTCCCTAGAAAAGGAGCCTGAGAAGATATCCCTTGGGCTTAAAAATGTTTTTAGAAAAAGCAAAATTCTTCCTTTGAATATTCAACCAGTTAAAGATCATAGATAGGAAATTCTGTTTTGCTGAAACTTGTTATAAACATGTAGTAGGTCAGTCTACTATATCTTCCAGTGACTGGCTATGCTCCTCCAGGAACTTGTGCCTGGCTCTTTATTAAAATAATTACTGAAATTTTAATAATTTAAATAATTGCTTTTAATAATTTGCTTTTAATAACTTAAAAGCAAGACAAAGAAAGTTAGTCCATGAACACCGTATAAAATAAGAATTACTTTTAAAGGATGTTGTGCTGTTTTGGGTGAAGTTTAATTATGAGCAGTGGCTGAGGAAATGTTTTGGGAGTTAAACACCTTGTCTCTCAACCATATATTCTATCTCAGTCAGTAGTTGCTGATTCTGCTCATCTGTCAGGCCAGACTGGCTTTGATAAAGGGGCTTTTGAATTGCAAAAGTAGGATAAAAATGCATTATGGGGAGAGATAGTTTGTCTGCCCTGTATGATCATGTCCCAGAAGGAGGCAGGCAGGGTGCCTCTTGTAAGTGGGTTCAGAGGAGACAATTAATCTAGAGAACAGGGAACTTGCAGATGTTGGAGGAAGAAACAAATGATCACACCACTGTGTTCCAGATGGTCCTCAGGGTGCCCTTTGGATGGGGCTTTTGTCTGAAGAACAAGTAGGAGACATGCTTTTCAGCTCCCCTTGCCCATGTTTCTTTCTAAGCCTACCTTTGACCCCTGCTTCTAGAAAACCAGCTTGGCTTTCTGGGTCAGATTGGGTGCTCAGCGATTCTTCCCTTTAATTTATATTGACACATAAACTATTATTTAAAAAGTACAAACACATGGAATAATCCTTTATCTTATTAACAAGAAACTCTCTGGCCCAGAGATGGCATCTTTGCTCTGCTCTAGCTGACTTTTGACTTTGGAAAGTTGTCACCCTTTCTTTGCTTGGTATTGATGTAGCCCTGTATATGGATCTATTGGCAATTATCTTTTTATACCAGGAGTTCTGATGACAGCTCGCTTAATCTTTAATTTAGAGTCTGGGTATACTATGTGTAGATGCAATATATGCTTTTTACACAGAATAATTTCTTTTTGAAGGAAATCTTTCAGATGTACCTTTAAACACATTCTCTCAGTGGTCCCTCTGAAATTCTCACATTTGGACAAAGACCCAATTTATTTAAAAGTGAGCATGCATTAGCCTTTTAAAGTTATTCGTTGCATGAATATTTGTTAAGCACCCATCACATTCCTAGACACTCTTCTAGGTACTGGCAATACAGAGATGAACAAGACAGAGATGGTCACAATTTTTTTGAATCTTACATTGCAGAAAGAGAGGGATGTGGTAATGGCTGAAAATGAGCAAGGAAGTTAGGAAACGTATGAATATTGTGATATAATTTAGGCTATAAATACTCAGAAGAAAATAAAATGTGGTAATAGGATAAAGAATATTGGAAGTAGGATAGAAATGCCACTTTGGATTGGGTGATCTGGGAAGACATCTTTGAAGAGATGACATTTGAGTTAAGATCCCAAGTGACAAGAAGTAGCCAGTCATGGGGAGATCTGGGGGTGGAGGGTCCAGTTAGAGGGACAACCAACAGCAGAAACTGATGCAGAATCTACTTTGTAGGTTTGAGAAAATGAAGGCCAGTGAGGCTGGAGCAAGCAAATTATGGGGAGAGTGGAAGGAACTGGGATCTCAGAGGTAGCCTCAGGATGATCTCAGCTATAAGGAACTAAGGACCATGACTCAGATTAGCTTAGACAATAAGGAAAGAGTTTATTTCACATAGGCTGCTTGGAGACAGGGAATACTTCAGGGTTGGTTGATTCAATAGCTCAAAGACATGACCAAAGATGTAGATTTTTTTCCATCTCTTTGCTCTGCCATCTTTTGGCAGCTCCTTCATGAACTCACATTAGTTGCAGTTGGTTTAGGTATTACATTCAAGCGCTACACCTGCTGGTGAAAGGGGTCTGTGCATTTTTTTTTTCTGGATGAGGAAGCCTTTTTCCAGAAGTAATCTATCTAATTTCCTCTCTCATCTTGATGGCTGTGTTTGGATCTCCTGCTGACGCTTAAAAAGATATTGATAAGTAAGTAAGTACCCTATTTGGTTTTGCTGAATGGCTCCCAAAAGTAGTCCTCAGAACAGCACCATCAGTATTACCTTAGAACTTATTAGAAATGCAAGAAGGTCCAGTCATCAGTGTTTTCATAAGCCCTCCAGGTAATTCTCAGGTACGCTCAATATATATATATTTAACTTTTAAGTATACATTCAAGGTAGGAACAAAATGGAAATTTGTGAGATTTATTGACAATTATGACATATCCTTAAGTTTGGAAAAGTTAAAAATAAATGATCATCAGAACTTCTTCAGATGATTAAGGCCTGGAAAACCTGAGACAAATTTTACTGTGCCTTTGAAGAGAAGGAAGGAGGGAAGCAGTGTTTGCACTTGGAGCATTAAAGCAGTGTCTGGTCTTAGGAAGTTTGTGATGCAAATCAGAAGCCACTTGGGTGGGGTTTGAATGAGATTTACTCAAACCCCCATTTCAAGCCCCAGAGCAGTCCAATGTCTTCTCAAAAAGTCTGTAAATCCCCGCATGAGGTTTGTCATTAATTATTCTGTTTTAAAAAATAGACATTATTTCAGTAAAACAATTTTGATACATTACTAACTGAAGTCCAAGGGTTATTCAGATTTTCTTATCTTTACCTACTGTCTTTTTTTTCTGTTTCAGGAAACCACATTATATTTAATTGTTAGATCTCCTTAGGATCCTCTTGAATGTGATGGTTTCTCAGATTTTCTTGCTTTTGAGAACTCTGACAATTCTGAATACTGATCAGGTCTATTGTAGGATGCCTCTCTACTGGAATTTGTCTGATGCTTTCCTCATGATTAGATGAGCACCATGAGTTTTTGGGAGGAAGACCATAGAATTAAACTGACTTTCTTCTAGAGTACACACCATCCCCATGATTTATGAATGTTGATGCTGACCTTGATACCCTGGTTGACCTGTAGTCTAGTGTTGTCAGATTTCTCCTTTATGGTAGAGTATCTGTATTATTTTTTTTGGAATTGTACATGGGAGATATGTCTCTTGTTCCTATTTATTAATGTATTCACTTATTTACATCATTATGGAGTCACAGAATTTTAGACTCATGGATTGGGTGATAATCCAATACTACTTGATTTTGTACCTCAACATATTCTATCTTCAGTTATTGAAAAGTTCTTTGAGTTGGCTCCTATACCTCTTTAACACACCCCCTTCAGTGTGTGTGTGTGTGTTTGTATACTTTATGGCAAGGCAAGATGCTCCAGGCTCATCCTCTACATTTGTAGTCCCAGTCCTTGAATTAGCCATTTGATTCTAAAGTTTGAGAACCAATAGTTTAGGCTAATCATTTGAAGAAAGAGAATATTTTAGGGAGGAAACCATAAAGGCCACCACAGGTATTAAAACATCGAAAATGTGGACCAAAGTAAAGAGCTAAGTGTTACTCCAAGTACAGTGTAAATCAGAAAGTTTTAGTCAGAGGCAAGATTTTTTTTTGATGTATTTCTTTGATCTATCTGCTGAATAAAGAATGGATTTTGGGGGAAAGTAAGCTTAAAAGCAGAGAGACAATTTAGGAGACAATTACACTTAGCCTAGAGTAAACTGATGATGGCTTAGACTGAAGTAGTAACAGTGGAGTTAGTGAGAGGCGGCTGGATTTGGAATATATTTCAAAGGTAGAACTCAAAGTATCAGCTGATGGGTTGATGACTAGCATATGGGGGTGGGGTAGGGACATGGCGGGGAATGAAGGAGACAAATCAAGTATAAAAGTGTGGACGAAAAGGCCAAGGCATCAAGAGCAATGGCCAGGTGAGGCAGGGAAAATTGCAGAGGAACAGGCTATAGGTTTGAAAACCAAGAGTGCTGTTTGGGACATGTTAAATCTGAAGTGCCTATTAAACATACAATGAGACACATTAAACAAGTGTGCAAGTAGATGTGCAGGTCTGAACTTGGGGAAAGGTCAAGGTTTGAAGTATAAATTTGGGAATGCTTAGTACCTAGAGGGTGTTCCGAATCATGTGAGTTCATAATATTGCCTTTGGGAGAGAGTTTTGGTTTTGGTGAGGAATAATATTAAGAAGTTAGGCAGAAAAGAAAGATGCAAGAAAGAGACTATGAAGGAATAGCCAACAAGAAAAAATATGGAGTCTGCTGTCCTGGAAGCCAAGATAAGAACATGTTTCAGGAAGGAGGTACTAATAATACTGTAGAATGCTGCTGAGAGATTGAGGAAGATGAAGGCAACAATTGATCATTGACTTTAGCAAGAGGAAGTAGTTGGTAATTTTGATGAGAACTGTTTCACTGGAGTGGCAGGGATGAAGTTTGGAGTGGTTTCAAAAGGGCTAGATGGTGGGAAGTAGAGAGAATGACTGTCACCAATTCTTTAGATTGATTTTATTGTGAGCGGTGTACAAAGGTGGGATAGTAACTTTAAGGTAATGGGGGCTCAAGGAAGAGATTTTTTTTTTTTAATGTTTGAATAAGCTAGTATGCCGGCAGGAAGAATCTAGTAGAGAGGGTAAAATGATAATGTAGAAAAGAAGAGATTATTATTATTTAGCAGAGAACCAAGGGGCTTTTAGTATGGAATAGTTATGTTTTGATGGGGAAAGAGGCAGATAAGAAGGTCTGAATAGGGAGAAGTTCTAGAAACTAAAGAGAGTAAGTGCAGGATGCCAAAACCAAACTTAAATTCAGAACTTGGGCTTGTTCCAGTTCTAACTCTTAAACCCAAATCTAAGTCTTAGTGGATGTCTTTTCTGTAACTGTCTTAAGTTGGAGAATTAATGTTTTGAAGAGATGCAAAGAAGTACAAATGAAATTTAGTTAACGTGGAAACCATCCTGGCTAATGAATTTATCAAGGGAGCTTACAGGAATTAACTACAAGAAAATAGCAGAAGCATTATAAACAAGAAGAGATTTATCTGAAAAACAAGTGACAATTGTAATTGGCTTCCATAGGAGCACTAACTTGGATCAAATTGAAAGACAGGGAGGGTAGAGGAAGGTTAATTGGAAATGGTTATTTACAGATTTGTATCTCTAACATTCTTTAGTCTGTAAAAAAAAAGTACAGACTATGTTATGCTTAGGTAGACAAAAATTGTAAGAAGCACATTCTGGTGATTTTTCAGAAATCTGACAATATCACCTTTGAAGAATTGCATTATGACCTTCTAGGACAGGACTGAGCTGCCTGCAATTGATAACTTAGGCTGAGGGAAGAAAAAGAGCAGGACATTACCAGGATGCCAGTAGCATATGTCCCATACCACATCACCAACAGCATCGCCCTACCACTTCCCAGCACCTCATTTCCATGCCATATACACATGGACATTGGTCTTTCTTTTATGACATGGAAGACAGTAGCTGCTTTAGAGAGGAGGTAAAGTACAATGGTTAAGAATTTGGGGCTTGGGGTTAGATGGCTTGTGCTCGACTCAGCTTTGTTTCTCAATTAGCCATTTAAAAAAATCTTCAGTTTTATCATCCGTCCAACTGAAATAACAACAGTATACCATTTTGATGGCATTTGTGAAAGGTTTAAGCCTGATAATACCCAGAATTAGACTTTTAAAGAATGTATGTGCCGTACATGGAGGAGGACGCAAGTAACATTTGATCACCTACAATGTCTAAGTTGTATTTGATCATCTACAGTATTTTATGTATATTAACTTATTATTCATATCTTTGAGTTAGTTTATCAACATTTAAGTTTGCCTAAATCCCCTTAACCTCTGGGTTAATGTTCAAGTCTGTCTGATTCAACATATTCTTGCCCTTAAATGATGCTTTGGTTCACTCAACTGAGTTTTGGATTCAGGTAAAAAAAAAATAACCATGATTTTAAAGCCAATACAATTGTGATTTATGATTCCTATTTGTTTTGGGATACTGCTTATACAGACCTGTTCACCACTATGCCCTCCATTTTACAAGTGATTTTCAGTGTTGGCTGAAAATTGGAATCATCTGGGCAGGTTAATGCACTAATCTTGCCTGGGTCCAACCCTGAGCTACTGAATGGTGGCTGGGACTACAGGTACACGCCACCATGCCTAGCTAATTTTTGTAGTTTCAGTAGGTACGGGGTTTCACCATTTCAGCCAGGATGGTCTCAATCTTAGACCTTGCAATCCGCCTGCCTTGGCCTCCCAAAGTGCTGGGATTACAGGTGTGAGCCACCGTGCCTGGCCCATAATTCTATTTTTTTTTAAGGAACTACCATACTGTTTTCCATAGCAGTTGCACTTTTTTTTCATTCCCTTTTGGTGAACATTTTTGAATACATGTAAAACTGAATGTCTTCATTGCCCTAGACATATCAATCAATCAAGTGATTCTAAAAATACTAGTCAACAGTAGATTAATTAAAAGAAAAGGCCCATCAGAATTATGGAACATCTGAATTATAAGACATTTTAAAATTAAGTGCTTTTTGTTTCATGCAGATATTTAGGGACAAAATAAAGTAACTTGTCATTTCATCTAGTAAAGACTCTTTAGGACTCTATTTAAGGAAAAGAAAAATGATGATGTAGAATTAGAAATGTCTAGAAATATGAATCAAGTCCACAATAAATGTTGAATAGTAATTGTCTCAAATCTATGCAGTGTTTATCCAGAGTAGGCAAACTTTGGCCAAAATTCTAAATCATTTACCAATGGTGCCAAATCAGTGGAATCTGAAATTGAGGCTGCTAAATATTAAAATGTCCCCTAAATAAAATTCAAGCAATTGTGTCTAAAACTGATCCTTGGTCTACCATGGTGTGGCCGTTTTATCTCACAGACTAAATTATATTTGCAGGAGTCTTCTTTTTCATTTTTGAATCGATACTTTTCATTCATTTTTAAGTAACCATTTTTTATGCTGATCTTGTGGACACAATTGATAAATCTTTGGCATCACTTGGACTTGTAGGTTTTTAAAAGCTGCCTACAAATGATGTCAGCTGCTCTATCTTCCACTGACTGCATTTGTCCCACATTACGCATTGCATTTTGAATAGCTAATCGAAATGTCTTTGAGTACATAAGTAGATTTTTTTTCTATGTAAGTGAGGGTTACAAATCTTTTTTTTTTTATTGCATTTTAGGTTTTGGGGTACATGTGCAGAACATGCAAGATAGTTGCACAGGTACACACGTGGCATTGTGTTTTGCTGCCTTCCTCCCCTTCACCAACATTTGGCATTTCTCCCCATGCTATCCCTCCCCAGCTCCCGCCCCCACTGACCCTCCCTTATTCCCCCCAGTAGATCCCAGTGTGTAGTGCTCCCTTCCCTGTGTCCATGTGTTATCATTGTTCATCACCCGCTTATGAGTGAGAATATGCGGTATTTCATTTTCTGTTCTTGTGTCAGTTTGCTGAGAATGATGTTCTCCAGATTCATCCATGTCCCTGCAAAGGACACGAACTCATCGTTTTTGATTGCTGTATAATATTCCATGGTGTATATGTGCCATATTTTCCCAGTCCAGTCTATCATCGATGGGCGTTTGGGTTGGTTCTAGGTCTTTGCTGTTGTAAACATTGCTGCAATGAACATTCGTGTGCATGTGTCCTTGTAGTAGAACGATTTATAGTCCTTTGGATATATACCCAGTAATGGGATTGCTGGGTCAAATGGAATTTCTATTTCTAGGTCCTTGAGGAATCGCCACACTGTCTTCCACAATGGTTGAACTAATTT
>CAUYOR010075935.1:0-14079 GCA_963573925.1 Callimico goeldii | reverse complement strand
GAGTTCAAGACCAGCCTGACTAACATGGTGACACCCCATCAATGCTAAAAATACAAAAATTAGCCGGGTGTAGTGGTAGACACCTGTATCCCAGCTCTTTGGGATGCTGAGGCAGGAGATTTGCTTTAACCCTGGAGAACGTGGTTGCAGTTTGGCCATGGTTGCTGTGAGCTGAGATTGCACAACTGCACTCCAGCCTGGGTGATAGAGCAAGACTCCATCTCAAAAAAAAAAAAAAAGAAAAGAAAAAATTACTGGGTTCAAGCTGTCCTGCCACTTCAGCCTCCCAAGTATCTAGGACCACGGGAATGCATCACCATGCATGGCTGAGTTTTTGCATTTCTTCTAGAGATAAAGTCTCATTACATTGCCCAGGCTGGTCTTGAACTCCTGGCATCAAGTGATCCTCCCGCACTGGCCTCCCAAGAAATTCTTACTGAACAGTTAAAAATGAGATGCCAAAACAGCACTACAATAATCGTGGTTATATTAGTTCTGTACACAGAAAAAAAACCTGCTGCTTATAACACTCAGACACGGAATTATTTCTCTATTTAAATAATTTTGGATTGCAGTGAGCCATCAGGGTTTTGGCAGCCAGATGTCACTGTGGTTTCTCATAAAACTGATGTGACCTTAGTGGTGGCTTGAGGGAAGATGCTGGGTTGCCTGTAACCTACAGATTGGTTTCAGACTCCAAAGGCAACCGCTTTTTCTTTTTTTTTTTCCTGAGACAGAATCTCGCTTTGCCGTCCAGGCTGGAATACAGTAGTGTGATCTTGGCTTACTGCAACCTCTACCTCCAGGGTTCAAGTGCTTCTCCTGCCACAGCCTCCCCAGTAGCTGGGACTATAGGCGTGTGCCACCACACCCAGCTAATTTTTGTATTTTAAGTAGAGAAGGGGTTTCACCTTGTTGACCAGGATGGTCTCGATCTCTTGACCTCGTGTGATCCACCCGCCTCGGCCTCCCAAAGTGCTGGGATTATAGGCGTGGGCCACCGTGCCCGGCCTTAGTTTATTATTTTTTTTAGAGGCAGGTCTCACTCTGTAACCCAGACTGGAGTGCAGTGGTGTGATCATAGCTCACTGCAGCCTCCAACTGCCGGCTCAAGTGATCCTCCTGCCTCAGCCTCCCAAGTATGTGGGACTACAGGAACTCACCACCATGCCAATGTTTTTGTAGTTTTTGTACAGATGGGGGTCTCACTATGTTGCACAGGCTGGTCTCAAACTCCTGGGCTCCAGTCATCTTCCACCCTGGCCTCCCAAAGTGTTGGGATTATAGGCATGAGCCCCCGCGCTCAGCCAAGGCAACTTCTGATAATACAGTTGTGCTGTGGCGAGGTAAGGCCAGGCCCGGAGAAGCCTCCGATGATCCGTGGGTCTGAGCCCACAGTGGGTCCCCAGATAGGACCCACCTTGCAAGTCCTGGGGACCCACCCATGTTAGTGGGCAGGTATATCCATGTCTCTGTTGAAGGCCTTCAGTGCGGTGGCCTCACCCCTTGAGGTTTATGTCTGGATCAGGGCTGCTCCTCCACCTGGGGCCACAACCTCTGGCTCATCGCCTTGACAGGAGCAAGCCTACCAAGTCACGTTCTGGGCCTGAAAACCAACGACAACAAATTAGTCAAAGTTCTGGACACCCAGTGGCAAGCTCCTTGGCAGTGTGCGCTGAGGTGTTCCTCAGGCTCAGCTCAGTCCCTGTGGGTTGCAGGACCTGGCCTGGGTGGGAGGTCTTGGGCCACCTGGGGCTTTTTTGTTGTATAATAGAAGCAGGGTCTCTGTATGTTCCCCAGCCTGGTCCAAAATCCCGGGCTCAAGTGATCCTCTCTGTAGTCCCCCCCGAGTGCTGGGATTTCAGGCATAGGCCTCTGTGGCTGGTCAGAACCTGGGGCCCTTTTGAACGTTGATTCCTCAGCAATTGTGTCAGCCCTGGCTCAGGCTGAGAAGCCCAGAGAGGGAAAGGGACCTGCTCAGAGTCACACAGGAATCGGGCCTTAAGCCTCCCCAACCACCGACTTATCTCCACCCAGGGCATTTCAGTCCCTACAGACCAGGGGCCTGCCCCTCCTCCTCATGGCCAGCAAGGGATGCAGTGCCACAGGGATCTGGCTCTGTCCCAGGCCCTGTGGGGCTGGCAGTGAGTAAGCACTCAGGCTGCCCCGCCCCAGCACAGTGCATTCATGCGGCTGGGCCCCGCCTTGTCTCCAGAGGCACCTTCCACTAGCAACGGTCTCCCCGGGCACAACACAGCTAACACAAGGCCTGGCAGGCAGGATTCTGGGACAGAAGCAGGCCCAGTGAGCATCTGAACAAGGGGCAGTCGGCCAGGGTGGGCTCGCAGGAGTCCCCACCTTGACCTCTTTCTCTTCCAGCTGCCCAGAGAGCCCAGACCCAGCATGGACGCTGTGGACGCCACCATGGAGAAACTCCGGGCACAGTGCCTGTCCCGCGGAGCCTCGGGCATCCAGGGCCTGGCCAGGTGAGCTGTACCCTCACCTTCCTGACCTTGGTCCCTGAGACCACTATTCCAACCGTGTCCCCTCCCCGCCAGGTTTTTCCGCCGACTGGACCGGGATGGGAGCAGATCCCTGGACGCTGATGAGTTCCGGCAGGGCCTGGCCAAACTGGGGCTGGTGCTGGACCAGGCAGAGGCAGAGGGCGTGTGCAGGAAGTGGGACCGTGATGGCAGCGGGACACTGGATCTGGAGGAGTTCCTTCGGGCGCTGCGGGTAAGGCCCCACCTCGAAGCAAAGGCGTGTGCCCTGGGCGTGGGGCGACAGAGGATGCTGAGATGTGGACAGAGGACTCCTCCCTAAGAGCTGCTGTTAAGAGGCACCTGCCAGTGGTCACATTCCCGGTGCCTGCACAGGGTCTTGGGGCTTTGGATCCGCTATCCACCACCCCCAGTCACCACCTCCTGTCCCAGCCCCCCATGTCCCAGGCCCGGGAGGCAGTCATCGCAGCTGCGTTTGCCAAGCTGGACTGCAGTGGGGACGGTGTGGTGACTGTGGACGACCTCCGAGGGGTGTACAGTGGCCGAGACCACCCAAAGGTGCGCAGTGGGGAGTGGACCGAGGACGAGGTGCTGCGCCGCTTCCTGGACAACTTCGACTCCTCCGAGAAGGACGGGCAGGTGGGTAGCTGCACAGGGGGATCCCTTCAGAGGCAGCTCCTGGCCGTGCCCCCTCACTGCCCTCTGTTCTCAGGTCACGCTGGCGGAATTCCAGGACTACTACAGCGGCGTGAGCGCCTCCATGAACACGGATGAGGAGTTTGTGGCCATGATGACCAGTGCCTGGCAGCTGTGAGCCGCTCAGGCTCAGCCTTGCTGCCCTGGCCTGTCACTCCCCACCCCTACCCAAGACTCCCCCTTTCCTGGGCCCCTACTCTCCTGCTTAGCCACACCACAGGGCAGGGAGGGGCAGGTGGGGGAATGGAGGCCACGGGACCGGCTAGACCAGGTCCCTGCTGGGTGGCCAGGCAGAGGTAGGACAAAGGGGTCACTGGCACAGGGCCCCAGGGAGAAACACTCTCCCCACCCACCCATGCCGACATGAGGCCTTGGAGCCCCTGTGGATGCCCCTGCTGAGGTCCCCTGACTTCCCCCACCCAGCCTGCTGCTCCTCACCCCTCCCTTGGAGGTCCCCCAGGAAGCTAGGCGACCTGGGTGTGAGGCCCTGCTGGAAGGCAGTTTGGACCTGCCCAGGTGTGGAGCGAGGGGCAAGGGGCATCTTAACCTCAGAAACCAAAATAAAGTCTTTGGAAAAAAAAATCTATAAATCATCAGCCCCAAATCAAGTGTGCAAATGGGGAATAAAGGCAGTAGTTAAGACCATACCAGTGGGCCCAGTGTCTACCTCGAGCAGCCTGAGGCTCGGAGCCCTGGGTGGGGGACAGAAGTCTGGTCGCTCCCCACAGGGGTGGGACCCGGCAGCAGGGGTCGGGGGCCAAGTGTGGGAGCCGGTGGAAGGCCAGGGCTGTTGCTGGACCCCGGCACTGGTGACACTCGGGGTGGGAGCATGAGGTACCAGGCCACTGGAGGTTCTCACCAAGGGAGGTGGAGGCTGTTCCTGGTCAGGGGCTTCCAGAGGCCCCTGGGGGATGCGGAGGCCAGCGTTTTAGGTAAAAGTTTAATGTAGTTCCCAAATACATTTCATATGACAATCTTACAGAAATGTTCCAAAACACATGGGCGTTATCTGGTTGAACTCGTCACTAGCTGGCTAAGGCTTAAAGCAGAGACGTGTGACTGGGTCTCTCGGGAGGGCCTCTGGTTCTTCCCTGGCTCAGGCTTGCTGGGGGCTGTGGGCCAGGGCTCTGGCGACCTAGAGGAGTGGGCGGCACAGCTGCAGAAGGCGGCCTTCTCTTAACCCTCTGACAGTGGGGCTCGGAGATTTCCTCTGAGGTCCTGAAGAGGCCCTGTGCCCAGAGGACCTCCTCCTCGGCCTCCCCAGGTAGGTGGTGCCAGCTGGCTCTTGGCCACACTCCAGGGTCAGGTGGGCACAGGCGTCCACTCCAGTGTGCTGTGTGCTTGTGAGACCACCTGTTCTGGGACCAGCTCCCAAGCTCCTCCACCAAGACCTGGCCAGGGTCCCCCTCTGGCTCTCACAGGGGCCCCTGGCCCTGGACAGTCGTGGGGGCAGTGATGCCTGCGGCTGGAGAGGGATGGCCAACAGCGGGAAGCAGTTTGTGCCTGGTGCCTGATGACACTGAACCACGTGACAGACAGGGATTGGGGGCGGGCAGGGAACCCTGGGAACCCTCCCAGGTCCAGTGACCTTTTCCCAGATAGGTACTCTCCAGGCCTAGGCCAGACAGGGCCCCAACTCCTCAGCACCCCCTGACTCAGCCTGGAGGAACCTGGGGTGGGAAACAAGTGGGTCCCTGCCCCCTACCTCAGAGGCCAGAACCACAGGTGAGGGACAGACGCCTCGACAGAGCTGTGCCTGCTCAACGCTCGAGAGCATCTTAACCTAAGAAACCAAAACAAAGCCTTTGAAAATAAAAAGAAAAAAAGATGTAAAATACACACCCCCCAATCAGAAAGGGGGAAACGGGCAATGAAGATAGTAGTTAACAGCACGTCCAACGGGCCCAGTGTCTACGCGCGTGTGAGCAGCTCCCCAGGCTGGGCGGGGGTCCCAGGCCTGTAGTCGGAGACCCCCGGGCGGGGGAAGAAGGCCAAGGGCCAGCTGCTCCCCACAAGGGCGGGGTGCCGCAGCAGGGAGGGAAGGGTGTGGGCGGCGGCAAAGCCAGGGGCTCTGGCTGGACCCAGAGGCTGGCGACACGCAGGGTGAAGGAACGAGGTCTCCAGTCCCAGTGAGAAGCTGTGACAAGTCTTAATGTGCCATTTCAATTCAAAGGAGGGGAGGGAGGAAATGTTCTTGTTTGTTTCGCTCATCAATATGATGAGGTCTCATGTCCCAAACCACATTCAGGCAGTTTCCGAGTCTGCTTTTGAACAGGACGCGTGGGTCCAGACTGTGGCCAGCCCAGCGGGGTGTGTGTTTCCCAGCCCCGCACCTGGAAGCTGCCTGTGGGGTGGGGGCGGGCGGGCGGACAGACGGACAAAGCAGCAGCCTGGTGTGCAGCCGGGCTCCCGGCCGCTATGTGCTCCCAGTTGTCTGCCCGTCCCCTTCGTCACCAGCACCTGCAGGGAAGCAGCAGCCCTGAGTCAGGATGGAGCCTGCACTTCCCAGGTCTTGCCAGCCCCGCCAGGAGCTCAGCACTGGGTCAAGGATGGCAGGCAGCCCCTTCTATCCCCTCAGGGCAGGGACCGCCCAGCTCACCGGCTACGGTTGCCCCTGAAGGAGCCAGGACATCGTCATCGTCGCTGTCATCCTCCTCGTTGGATGGGGCTGCTCCAGGCTCCGGGGCGGGCATCTTGGCCTCCTGCTCCTGCTCCACGCGGCTGCGTAGGGCCAGGATGCGGTGGTGCAGGGCTGCATACAGCTGACCTGTGTCCTTGGAGCTGGCCTGGGAAGGTAGGGGTCTATGAGACCCCCCAGACTCCAGTCCTACCCTCTTCTGCCTTCTACAGAATGCAAGCACCAAGTCCCAAGGCTCAGAGGTGACACTGCCACAAGGCCTTGTGGGGAGGCCACTGGCTCTGGGCCTGCCAGCCTCTCCCTGAAAAGATGCCACCACCCCCAGTGGCTGAGAGGGCCCCAGAGGTCAGGGTTGGACCGGACTGTGATACCACAACACAGGACAGAGGTGACTGCCCCACAGGGCTGTTAACCCTGAATGAGTCACAGCCCCTCAGCCAATCCCCAGCAGCTTCTTTGGGTCAGGAAGAAGACAGGACCATGACCTCTATTCCTGGAGGCCGGGACTGGTGGATACCACTGTGCTCCTTGTGTCCCAGGCAGCAACTATGGCCTGTTCCCATCCCTACCGTCCTACCCAATTTGTGTGCCCAAGAGCCCCCGCACACAAATTAGGTAGGTGGGAGGTGGGGTTCCGGATGCACCCGCGTGGCCGGCTCACCGAGATCAGGAAGACCTTCACGCCCTGGTCCTCGGTGTCCATGGCCGTGATGCGGATGCTCTTCTCACTGGCCTTGTCGATCTGCATCTGGGCCCACAGCTTGGTGTTGAGGATCAGTCGCAGGCTTCCCTGGGTCCGCATTACTGCAACCAACAAGGTCACTCAGCCCTGGCCCCTGCCCCGGCCACCTCCCAAACAGTCAGCTCCGAGAGCCCGTGCAGTCCAGAAGGAAAGTGACATCACCGGGGAAAAGCTCATGATCCTCCCAGGACCCGCCCACAGAGCAGGACCCCTCCCCGAGGCCAGCCCTGGCACACCGCTCCCGGGTTGGGGCTCCTCCTCCTGAAACCCAGACCACTGAAGGCCACAACTGCTGGTGGCCATACAGGCTGGTGCTGCCAATCAGGGGCCACAGGCCGCATGCAGCTTGTGGGAGGCTGTATTTGATCTATACAGGTGGGCACAGGATGGCAGTGCTCTTGGAGAAGGGGTGATTAGACAGGAGCACGGGGTGGGCTGTGGGAGGCAGGGGCTGCCACTCCAGGTGTGTGTGCTTCCTGTGTGTATGTGACATCAGCCTCCGTGGAGTCTGTGCCCTCCCAAATGGCCTCCCTCGAGTGGACCAGCTCCACCCTCTGATTTCCTTAGGAGAGGCAGAGTAGGACTGCAGCTTAGCGTTTCCAAGGAGAGGGGACAGGAAGACCCAGGACAGCAGATTACAGAGAGAAATGGGACGGCCTTGCCTCTCTAGAAGACATGACACCCACCCTGGCCCATCCTGTGGACTCGGCTAAGCCCCAACCTTCCTGCCGGCCACCTCTTCCCACTGGACCAGGCCTGGAGAGGGTAAAAAACTTGTCCCCCTGACCTGGCCCAGTGAACAGATCTCCCCAAGCCCAGGTGCCCACCCCAGAGGCCTAGCGGGAGAAAGATGGGGGTGATTTTGCTTTCCTGGAAGCCGGGGAGGGCACTGCCGCCACGGGGCTACAGGCTAATGACCCCGGCAGAGGGGATGACCTAGGGGTTCAGGGCTCCATGCCCCCTCCTTTCACCCACGTTTGAACATTTCCATGAGAAAAAAGGAAAAACACAAGACGTCCACGGGGAACAAAAGAGCAGGCCCAGCCCGCAAGGATACCCATCTGTTCTGACCAGGGCAGTGTTTCCGAGTCAAGGTGCCTGAATACCACCCTTGAAGAGGGCCACCTGAGTGTCTGCTGTGCCTGAAACCCACATTTATGATAAAAGGATGGTGCTGGTGCAGTGGCTCACACCTATAATTCCAGGGCTTTGGGAGGCCGGGGTGGGAGGACTGTTTGAGGCCAGGAGCTCAATACCAGCCTGGGCAACACAGGGAGACCCCCAAGACAAAAGTAAAAAAAAATTAGCCAGATGTGGTGATGTACATCTGTAGTCCCAGCTACTCAGGAGGCTGAGCCCAGGAATTTGAGGCTACGATCACGCCACTGCACTTCAGCCTGGGTGATGGAGTGAAACCACCTTTAGAAGGAAAAAAAAGACATGCCCACATTTGCAATGTGCACACACACAGGCTGATTTTCCTAAGTGGCTGTGTATGCAGGTACTCCAAGCTAATTGTCCACCAATAGGGAAAAGCCTATTGACTATCAATGGAATATTAAAATAGAACTTTTTCATAAAACAATATTATTTTATTTTTATTTTTGAGATGGAGTTTCGATCTGTTACCCAGGCTGGAGTACAGTGGCGCGATCTCAGCTCACTGCAACCTCCGCCTCCCAGGTTCAAGCAATTCTCCTGCCTCAGTCTTCTGAGTAGCTGGGATTACAGACCTGTGTCACCATGCCTGGCTCATTTTTGTATTTTTAGTAGAGACGGGGTTTCACCACGTCAGCCAGGCTGGTATTGAACTCCTGACTTCGGCTGATCCACCTGCCTCGGCCTCCAAAAGTGCTGGGATGACAGGCGTGAGCCACTGCAGTGGCCACAATTGCTCTTTATCAAGAGATAGACTTGTATGTTTGACTTCTTTTTCCTTTCTATCATAAACCTGCCACTTTTACTGTCAGAATATCAGTCTAAAAACTTCCATAGACTTTTGTCTTTTGACACTAATAGGGTCACGGACGAGCTGGCAGCTAGAGCCAGTGTGTGAGGTGGTGTTGAGGGCTGTGTGCAGGGAGTAGGTTTGGGGGGTAGCTCTCATGGGGGAACTGACTTTGCCCCTTGATACTCACAAGGGCCGGGTCAGGACCTCCCCCTTTATTCCCTTTGGAACTGCGCAGTCCCCAACCCTCCCCGTGGGGACCCGGCCACAGCCCCTGCCCTCTGCAGCTCACCTAGTCGGGACTGTAGCGTGCCATCGTCGGTGGACGCCATGTCATTGAGTCTGAGCAGCCCCCGGCCTCTCTCCACCCAGGACTGTGAGGCCTTGTCGAAGACAAACAGCTTGCACTGCATCTGGAACATAGCGACCACCGGTGAGCAGGGACCCAGTTGGTGTCCTGCTGCAGCCGCATCCCGGGTTGCCCTTTAGCCTGCGTGGACTGCCAGGGCCAGCCGATGGCCTGGGGACCACCTTAGTCAGTTTTTTTGTCCTGCCCTCAAGCTAGAACAGGCTTCATGGTGTAAAAGAGGTATCTGAAATTACTAAGTGAGAAGCCTCTCTGCGCACTGTAGGATGGCTGCACCCACGTGGGGAAGCCGGGACCCCCCCAGATTGCTGGTGGGGAGCGCATGGCCCACTGCTGTGGAAGAGAGTCTGGCGGCTCCTCGAAGCACTCAACAAGGAATTACCATATGCCCGAGCAATTCCATTCCTCAGTATCTGCCCAAGAGAAATGTACATTTGCTCATGTTCACACACACTGAACATCGATTCGCAGAGCAGCCTCATTCACAAAAGCCAGAGGAGAAGCCAGCCAAGTCACAGCGAGGAAGGAACTGGCACACATGGCCCGTCCCCACAGTGCCTGTCACTCAGTCCTCAGAAAGAATGAGGCCCCGACCCCGGCCGCAGCGTGGATGAAGCTCTGGCTCGGCGAGAAGCCAGACACAAAAGGCAGCATAGCGTGTTGACGCCATTCATAAGAAATGTCCGGGAGGCTGAGGGAGGAGGAGGAGTGACCGAGAGGGGGACAGTGCTCTTTCTGGGGCAATGGGACAGTGTTCTTTTTGGGGGCAAAAATGTTCTACATTAGATTGTGGTGAAAGTTGTCCAAATCCGTGAATATACTAGAAAACACGGAACTGCATGCTTTAAAAGGGCGGATTATACAGCATGTGTATTATATTTCAATACAGCGCTTTTGTATATATAAACACACAAATCCGGGCAGATATCCCTGCATGGCTTTCCACATATCCCCCAAGGCAATCTCTTCCAACATGAACATATTAAGACATGATAAGTGGGAAAAAAGAACAGCGTTCTTAAAACCCCACAATACGCCACCTGGTTTAGAGACACACACACTTGCTTATGTGTCAAAGGAGAGAAAGCAGATGGATGCTGCCCACGAAAGCCACCCAACCTGGGTGGTGTGGCCTCAGGAGGATGGGAAGGGGGGACGCCGATGGGTGTCAATGGGATGGAAGCTCTGGCTGCACCTGATTTCTTCCCTACAAAGATACCACAGGATGCCAAGTGACAAATAATTACAGTTGCCAGCCCTGGGTGAAAAAAGATGTTTGTTGTGACAGTCTCTGTCATTCCCTGAAGCATCAAGAATGTCTCTGCCCAGGCGCAGTGGATAACGCTGTAACCCAGCACTTTGGGAGGCCGAGGCAGGAGGATCACATGAGGTCGTCAGGAGTTCGAGACCAGCCTGGCCAACATGGTGAAATCGTCTCTACTAAAAATAAAAAAATCAGCCTGCCGTGGTGGTACACACATGTAATCCCAGCTACTCAGGAGACTGAGGCATGGGAATCCCTTGAACCCAGGAAGCAAAGGTTGTGGTGAGCTGAGATCGAACCACTGCACTCCAGCCTGGGCAACAGAGTAAGACCCTGTCTCAAAAAAAATTTAAAAAACCAAAACAAAGAATGTCTCAAATAGATTCTCCTCCTCTGAAACCAAAGCCATGTAAGAAGCGTCCTAAGCCTAAGCTCTCCACAAGTGCCACCAACAAAGTCCCAGAGCAGGGGGCCAGTGGCCCCTGTCACCTCAGGGGAGGCCTGTGTGCTCCAAGGATGTGGGCCCAACCGTTGGGGTTGGACCCCCAGGTGCATGAGGACCCAGGGCCACCGAGGAGGGGCTGGCCTCTCACCTGTAACACGTTGCTCTCCGCCTCCTCCCCAGTGATGACTTCCACTTTTTCCAACAAGCACTTCCGCGCCGTTGCCTTGGTGTAGGCGGCTGCCGACTCGGCCAGGGACTCTGAAAAGTTATTGGCTAAACAAGACTGACTGATTATTTGGAGAGGGGAGAGCATAAGCTCACAGGAGATGAGAGGGCTGGTTCTGGTCTCAAGGACATCAGCTGCCCCTGGCAGGCCCGACCCAGCCACCCGAGTGGACCCTAGACACAGCCAGGGAACAGGGCCTCAGAAGCTGCAGGGAGACTGTCTGGGGGCCGCCAAGTGTGGCCCCAGACTCCTGTGTTCCTGCTGAGCAGAGGACAGGGGGATAGTGAGGGACTCCTCCACACCAGCTGCCTGCAGCTCCCTCCCCTCCCCATGGCTGCAAGGCAACAACATGGGCCCTCGAGTTCTTTATCACAAACCCCTCTGTTCACTGCAAGGCAGGGCCCGGGAGGTCATGTCCCCACTTAGTAGCTGGTTCACGTGTGGTTGTGGTTGTTGCTGCTGTGGGAGTTGGGCCCCTTATCCCTCCTGGCTGGGGGTGTGGATGGACCCAGTGTCCCCTCATCATCCCCCATGATGACCCACCATAAACCCCGTGCAGCGGTGGCACGGTAACATACCCTTCTCGGGGGTGGCCTCTTGGGATGAGGACTCGGACCCCGACTCGGCTGCTGCATTTTCCCTACTGGCATCTGAACTGACCTCATTTAATTTTGGAAAGCTCTGCAGGGACACAAAGGCATATGAGGAAGAGGTGCTTGCGTGGTCCTTCAGGGGCAGCTCTGAGCACCTCTCTACCTGGCCCCCAACATCATGCTACCCCCAGGACTCCTGCCTGCTCCTGGTGACAGCCTGAACTGCCTAGGAACTCTTATGTGGCCCCTCAGGTATCAACAAGAGGTGAGTGCCACCAGCTGACAGTCCCCTGAGGCCAAACTGGTCACTTGGTCTGGGTGAGGCAAGACTTTCCAGTATTTTATGAAATAGAAAAAGGGCAGTGTGGCCATGAAGGAAGCGCAGACCCGAGACCGAGCTGGAGTGACCAGGTGGCTCAGGGCAGGCCAGCACGCAGTCACAGCGGAGCTGGGTGCCATTGGGAAGAACAATGAACACGTGTAAAGAGGTAAGCAAGCCATTCTAGAACCCTCTCCCAGGCTGGCTGGGCTCTTGGGAACGGAGATGGGCCTTCTGTGTACCCAAGGCCTTGGCCGAGGTTATGTTCTCAGGAGCAGGGAGGCCAGCAGCCCTGTCCACTGGCAGAGCTGGCCCCCTCCCACAGGACTTTTGTCAGTTGGCCTGGTGGAGAGGAAGCATGGACCCCGACTGCCAGCAGGGCCCAGCAGCCTCCAGGGAAGCCCATCTTGGGATGAAGCTAGCCCAGGTCAGCAGGGAGAGCCTAGAAGAGTGAATGCCAGCTCCCGGGCAGCCAATGGCCCTGGCCAGTCTTCACATCGAGTCTGAGCGGGGGTTTTCTCTCTCTCACTTGCTACTGAGGGCATTCTTATCTCACACAGGACAACGAGGAAGCCCCACTCTTCATGTCCCCTCAACCTGGGGCTGGTGCCGAGAACCTCTGGTCCCCAAGAACAGTCCCAACACAGCCACTCACCAAAACTCGCTCACTCATATTCTGGCCAAATACGAATTTGTTGCTGGAGGCGTCGGCACTATTGGTTGAGTTCTCTAAACTGAAAAGAAGACATGCAGTGAGTGGGGGGTGTCATGTGGGAATGTGGCCAGGCAAATGTGTGGGCACCCATGAAGCACACATGTACACGCTGGCATGGAGGGCACAGCGGAGAGGCGTTGCCCACTGCAGGCGGGCTGCCACGTCAGAGGCAGAAAGCCACAGGCCTCCCTGTGCCATTGGAAACATGAACCCTTAGCTCACCCTGATGGAGGGCCCCACAGCCTGAGGGAAGCCACCCCCACCTGGTCTTTCCATACATCTCCCAGGCAGGACATACTTTCTTCTGAGACACCTGGAGGGGCAGCCGGGCTGTGGGCAGCATCACCCCCAGCCATGTCAATCAAGGTCACGCTGAAGTCTTTGCCCCAGGTAAGGAGGGTAAGGAGGCACCTGAGTCGCCTCTGGCTCTATTCCACTCTGGGCATGAGGTCTGCATGACAGATGGCACCCCAAGAGCTGGGCTGAATCCTCCATGGGCCCCTGGACAACCCCGCAGAACTCTGGTCCTGTTTCAGGCGTCCAGTGAACCCCTGGCCTAACCACAGTTGTGCCCAGAGTGGTGAACAAGAGAGAGGGGCCCGAGGGCAGCTGGATGCCAGGCCTGAGTCAGGTACTGGGCCCATAGACCCCTCTGTGGCAGAGACCCTTGCGGTCGCCTGCGTCCCCACACCAGGCTGGCCATGGGGCCCGAGACACACACCTGGAACTGATATACTGAAGGAAATAGTTTGTCGCGGCTGGCGTGTCTGCGCTGGGGTGTCCAGCATTCTCCATGTCGGCTTCGTCCGCACTCTCATTGATCAGCTGGGAATGAGATGGAGTGCTGAGTTCTCTGGGAGGGGCGGGGGCCTGGAGTTCCATGGCTCAGCGTCTGCAGTGCCCCTGAGCTGCACGGTGCTACTCAGAGGCGTGAACCCTCACCTGTACCCGTGTGTGCACGCATGCATGTGCTGGGGGCCTGTAATCGACTCCACGACATTTTGTTTTAAGAGTTAAGATGGAAGAGACCAGCACGGTGGCTCATGCCTGTAATCTCAGCACTTTGGGAGGCTGAGGCAGGCAGGTCACCTGAGGTTGGGAGTTCGAGACCAGTCTGACCAACATGGAAAAACTACATCTCTACTAAAAATACAAAAATTAGCCAGGCATGGTGGCTCATGCCTGTAATCCCAGCTACTTGGGAGGCTAAGGCAGGAGAATCATCTGAACTCGGGAGACAGAGGCTGCAGCGAGTCAAGATTGCACCATTGCACTCCAACCTGGGCAACAAGAGCGAAATCCCATCTCGAAAAAAAATTTTAAAGTTTAGATGGAAGAGAGCTCCCGAAGCTTCTAGGAGTCTTTTCTACCTTGTTATAAAACCACACCTAAGCTGGCCTCTCCGGCAATGCTTCTGCACCAAGAACACCAAGCATTTCAAAGCTGGGGTGTGGGGGTTTACTATGAACACCATAGAAGCAGCATTTCTTTTTTTTTTTTTTTTTTTTTGAGACGGAGTTTCGCTCTTGTTACCCAGGCTGGAGTGCAATGGCGCAATTCTCGGCTCACCGCAACCTCCGCCTCCTGGGTTCAGGCAATTCTCCTGCCTCAGCTTCCCGAGTAGC